>CM063185.1:41350000-41505000 GCA_031835075.1 Saguinus oedipus | reverse complement strand
TTGAACATTTTCAAGATAGCTGGAGAAAAACTAATCAGCTAATTTTTATAACTTGGAATGTGATTGTTTAATAAGAGAAAGTTACTGAATAATTTTGGAATCAGGTAGAGATAAAAAATAAAGCCAGATATTTAGAGGAAAAAATAGTTTCTACTGGACATGGTTTGCAGCAGTTATTAAAAACCAATTAAACCAATTTATGTTTGTACCCCCAAAGAGTGAGCTGTTCACCATATTTATTATACAGGGACCACCATCCCCAAAAGGGGCTGCTTTTAAAATTTTTATTGCTATTTCCTATAGTATATTCCTCCCTGAAACCTTCACAGCAGCCAAGTCTAACTTTTCTTGTTAGTAGAGGAAAAAACAATTCAGTGTCATTAAACAGTTTAAAACTTCCATTAGAACTCATGCTCTGATGAAGGAAACATAATGGAAATGAATTGTCAAGGAGAATAGAAACAAAGAAAATCGAAGGGAAATCTTCCAATAATGGAGCACTATCTTTTTACTCTTACCCTCCTCTGCACTGTAACTCAGAGGTGGGAGTATTTGTGGGGTTGAGAGGAAGACTGATGTCTGCAGGCTGCCTTTCAATCCTCTGTTGCCCAGGCTCATCTTTTGCCAGGTTCCAATGACAACTGGCTTGCAGCTGGTTTTTGCCAAAGGAAGACTAAAAAAGGAAGTGAAGGGTAGAAGGGATGCAGAGAGGGGCCAGGGTATTTATCTCCCTCCTCTGGCTGAATGACTTCTTCCACAGCATCAGAGTTTCTCGCTCCAGCCTCCCCGAGATAGACCTTACATAATTCCAGCTTCTACTGCATGAGCATAGGTGGGCTCTGGTAACAACTTACCTTATTCCCTTGAGCTTAGGGGCTTCTGTTGCCTCTTACAGCTGCCAATTCCAGGGCTTCCTCTCCATCTGCTGCTGGCATCTCATCTTTTTGATTTCCTGTCTAAATAATCCCTTTATAAATTCCTCATGTTTCAAATATGCAGAATTATTTTTTCCTCATTCTCGATGTGACTGGGAAATGAATTTCAGTACAGTCATGTATGAAGACATAGAAAATAAAGAGACAATGGCAAATATTCTGATAGAATATTAATCAATATGTTATTATCTAATAAAGAGACTTTAACCTATGATTTTTAACTTTTGAATTTGGTTTTGTTGCCGTATCTCATCAATCATTCCAGCACAACAGCAATATAGCATAATGGTTAAAAACGTAATTTCTGGAGTTGTACAATCTAGGTTTAATCCCAGTTTTAGCCTTGTAACAAGAGAGATACAAGCAAGATTAAAACAAATCTGTTAATCCCTAGTTCAGAACTTTTCTGTGACATCATTAGTGAGTTATTTTTGGGATTCTACCATACTCACTTTTAACACAATCTCTTAACTTCATCTGTCCAAAATAATCTGTAAAGAGTAAAAATAGTTGAAAGCCCATGATTAAATACAATACCATAGGTGGTTTTATTATATTTAATATTTAAAATAAAAAAATCATCACATATTTACAATATCAAGACAACAAAAACAAATTGGAGGGTGTAATCAATGATGAAACTAACAAACTAGTTAATATAGAATTAAGAGATGGGTACTCTACAATTTGAAAGCATGTCATTAACCCTGAGTTATAATAAGCTGTAGGGAAGGTAGACAACTTTAGAGCTAATATACTGAAAAGACCTACGAGAAAAGAGAGACATGTAGGTGGGATGTAATTCATAAGCTCTATTACCTCAAGTTAATTCAGTGTGATGAGTTATTTTATTCATCATTGTTTCCAAGGAAACAATAGTTAACTCATCTCATGGTTTAGTACCTTGCAATCACATATACCATTTTATACATGACATGAACATAATGGTTCTTACTCTACAATTCATCTATGTATTTAAAACTCCCACGTACAGTACACATTGAGAGCAGTTAAACAATGAACGTAACCTGAATCATTACATAGTACTTTTAGCATTTTCTCACTATATTCAATGATCTAATGTTAAAAATAGACCACTATACTCACATTTATTCAATCAGCCAGATTATATTTATTTGCCTTTTATTTTATATATATATATATTTTTATTTTTTTATTTTTTATTTTATTTTTTATTTTTTATTTTTTTTTGAGACGGAGTTTCGCTCTTGTTACCCAAGCTGGAGTGCAATGGCGTGATCTCGGCTCACTGCAACCTCCGCCTCCTGGGTTCAGGCAATTCTCCTGCCTCAGCCTCCTGAGTAGCTGGGATTACAGGCACGTGCCACCATGCCCAGCTAATTTTTTGTACTTTTAGTAGAGACGGGGTTTCACCATGTTGACCAGGATGGTCTCGATCTCTTGACCTCATGATCCACCCGCCTCGGCCTCCCAAAGTGCTGGGATTACAGGTGTGAGCCACCGGCCTTTTATTATTATATTAATATAAAATGTCTTTAAAGATACATATATTCTTTAAAAATTAATTTTGAATCACTAGTTATCAGTTCATGCCCGTCTTTTCAAATATTTTTCTTATACAACTCTCATGATAAAAACATAAACATAGGACATATACATGCAAGAAAAAGAACCAACTTTGAAGGTTTCCAAACTGGGCCACATGAAAACAACATTTTTTTCGTATTTGTCACAAATGCATCAAAATGTTTGAGTAAAAGTTTTCTAAACTTTTAATATTTGAATCCTTGTAAAAGCTTACATTTATGATGTTCAGTAATTCATTCACACATTTGATATTTTAGATAGACACTATTAAATGAATAGGAAAACATATTATCTGGAAAGAATGACATCATAAAATTGATTAGCATCAGGACAAAAAGATAGCATTAATGAGTTCAGTCCTGATAATGAGGGCATATAGATTGCTAAGTAAACTTAGAGGTACTCCACAAACAACACTGGCAGAAAAGAAGGACTATGAAAGAAAATATAATACAGTACAATGTGACTGCAAAAATTGAAAAGGACGTCACTTGCAAAATTTCAGGTAGATGCTGAAAGACTTTTAGAACATTACAGAAAAAATAAACACTTAAGGAC
Organism: Saguinus oedipus; assembly: GCA_031835075.1. Taxonomy (NCBI): domain Eukaryota; kingdom Metazoa; phylum Chordata; class Mammalia; order Primates; family Cebidae; genus Saguinus; species Saguinus oedipus. The sequence continues at coordinate 41,501,938 of CM063185.1, read as the reverse complement.
AGAATTCGTAAACTACACATTGAGAGCATACATAGGTAAATCATGGAAATTTCCATAAATTATTAATAAGCATTCTGATGTAAAGAGTTGGCAATTCTAGTGGATCTCCATTTAGGATGAGAATCTTGAATCATACTTATGCAGAAAAGATCAGTAAAACTGAATTATTCAATGAGCAAATATTTCCCTAGACCAGAACAGATGAAATTCTCAAACTCTACTAGCTAAGGATGTTTACAGTTTCGGAGAGGTGGAAATGGAAATATTTTTAGAGCTCTGGCTTTGTTGATAACTACTTCTGTTTACCTCTAGTTAGCTATTTTCTGCTTTAAGTATATTGTAAATATCCTAAACAAAATATTAGCAAATTGAATATAACATATTTAACATTTTATTAAGAATATTCTTATAAAAATAATAATACACCATGAACAAGTGGGATTTATTTCAGGTATACAAGGCTGGTTCAACATTTAAAAATGAATTAATGTTATCCATCACATCAACAGAATAAAGAGGAAAAGTCATACATTCATATTAATAAATAAAGAAAAAGCAGTTGAAAAAAATTCAACATTCAAGATTTTAGAAACAACAAATTAGGAGAGGACTTCTTCCACTTCTTAAGGAACATCTACAAAAAAAAACCTATAGCTAACATCATGCTTAACAGTGAGAAAACCAAATCTCTTACACTAAAATCAGGGAAAAAGCAAGGCTGTTCCCTGTCCCAACAACTTTTCAACGTTATATAAGAAATTCAAGTTAATACAATTTTTAAAAAGGAAAAGAAAAGATAGATAAATAGGAAAACAAGAAAGTGAACTGTCTTTGTTTTCAGGTGATATATTTACCTATGGAGAATATGCAAAGAAACTGACAAGAAAAAAAAAAGAAAGAAAGCTGAAAATAATAAATAATTATAGCAAGGTTTCACAATACATGATTAATGTACAAAAGACACTTACTTTTTAATGCACCACCAATTAAAAATAAGATTTGAATTGTAAAACACAATATCACTCATATTAGCACCTGAAAATGAAAAACTATAAAAATCTGATAAAATATATCTAAGAAGAACTAAATAAATGGAGAGAGTCCATATTCATGGATAGAAAGACTAAATATTGTCCAATTGTCAGTTCCTCCCAACTTGATCTACAGACTCAACATAATCTCAATCAAAATCTCAGCAAGTTATTTTGTATACAGCAACAAACTGATTCCAAAGTTTATATGGTGAGACAAAAGATGCAAAATAGCTAACACAATACTAAAAAAGAGCAAATCCGAGTACTTACACTATACAATTTCAAGCCTCACAGTGAAGTCACAGTAAGCAAGAAGGTGTGATCTTGCCAAAAGAATAGACAAATGGATCAATAGAACAGAAATAGGTACACATAAAGGTAATCAACCAAATTTTACAGAGAATCAAAGCCAATACATTAAACAAAGAAAGTTGCTTCAACAAGTTCTTCTGGAACAAATGGATAGCCACATGCCAAATTTCAAAATAGAAGAATTTCAAAATAGACTTTTATACCCTTTACAAAAATTAAATCAAATGGAAGATAGACCTAAATATAAAGTACACATCACATCTACAAAATTCCTAGAAGATAATAAAAGAACAACTAATGAAATTTGTGTATGTTGTTGATCTTTTACATAAAACACCAAAGGAGCAATCCATGAAAAAAATTGATAAGCTGAAATTTATTGAAATTAAAAACTTTTGCTGTGAAAGACAATGTCAACAGAATGAGAAGACAAGCCACCAATTAGAATAAAATATTTAAAAGACACATCTAATTAAAAGGGCTGTTATCCAAAATATACAAAGAATTTTTAAAACTCACCAAAGAAGAGCTTTCATATGCTTTGCATATGAATAAAATGTTCAACATCACATGTTATTAGGGTATTACAAATTGAGACAATGAGATACCACTTCATGCCCATCAGCATGGCTAAAATCTAGAACATTGACAACATCAAATTCTAGTGAGGATGTGAAACAACAGAAACTCTGATTCATTGCATTTGGAAATCCAAAATGATGTAGCCACTTTGAAAGACAATTGGTAGTTTCCAAAACTAAACACATTCGTACCGTATTATCCAGAAGTCATGCTCCTCGGTATTTACCTAAAGGAATTAGAAACTAAGTAACTCACAAAAACCAGCAGGAGGATGTTTTAACAGCTTTATTTATAATTGCCAAAACTGGGAAGTAACCAAGATGATCTTCGTTAGGAATGGGTAAATAAACTGAAGTAATCCAGAAAATAGGATATTATTCAGCACTAAAAAGAAATGTACCATCAAAATACGAAAAGATACAGAGGAAACTTAAATGCTTGTTACCGAGTAAAATAAACCAATCTGAATACTGCGTTATTCCAATTATGTAACATTCTGGAAAAAGCAAAACTACAGAGATAGTAAAAGAATCAGTGATGACCAGAGGTTAGGAGGAAGAGAGAAACGAATATGTAGAGCACTGAGGAATTTTAGGGGAGTGAGGCTTGTTATGATACTACATTGGTGAATACATATCATTATATTTGTCAAAACCCATAGGATGTACAACACTAAAAATGAACCCTAATGTAAACTATGACTTTGGTGATAATTTGTCAGTGTAGATTCACCAATTTTAACAAATATCCAAATAAACATAAATATCAAAAGTATAAATCTAAATCAAAACATGTCAACAAGCACATTAAATGTAAATGGCCTAGTCACCTGATTCCAAAGGAAGATTGCCAGATTGGATTAAAATATGAGATCTAACTATATGCTACCCATCAGAAACACACTATTAATATGATAAAAAAATAAATTAAAAGTAAAAGGAGGTGGGTGGCTGGCAAGTTGGTGGAATAAGAACAGCTCCAGTTAGCAGCTCCCAGTGAGTTCAATGCAGAGGGTAGGTGATTTCTGCATTTCCAACTGTTCTGCATTTCCCAGCTCATCTCACTGGGACTGGTTAGACAGTGGGTGCAGCCCACAGAGGGCAAGCTGAAGCAGGGTGGGGTTTCACCTCACCAGGGAAGCACAAGGGGTCAGAGAACTAACTTCTAGCCAAAGGAAGCTGTCAGGGACCATGCTATAAGGAACAGTGCATTATGGCCCAGATGCTATGCTTTTCCCATGGTCTTTGCAATAGCAAAGACTTGGAACCATCCCAAATGCCCATCAAGGATAGACTGGGTAAAGAAAACATGGCACATATACACCATGGAATATTACACAGCAATAAAAAGGAAGAGTTCGTGTCCTTTGCAGGTACATGGATAAAGCTGGAAACCATTATTCTCAGCAAACTAACACAAGAACAGAAAACCAAACACCATGTGTTCTCTCTGATAAGTGGGAGTTGAACAATGAGAACACATGGACACAGGGAAGGGAGCATCACATACAGGGCCTTTTGAGGAAAGGGGGCATAGTGGAGGGATAGCATTAGTAGAAATATCCAATGTAGATGACGGGTTGATGGGTGCAGTAAACCACCATGGCATATGTATACCTATGTAACAAACCTACACATTCTGCACATATATTCCAGAACTTAAAGTAACAAATAATAATAAGAAAAGGTTAGTAAAAGGAGATTTGGTACATTAACCACAGTGTGGGTTTGGCTATTTAAGATTATTTCTTTCAGAGAAAGGATGTCATTCTTGCTCAGGTTGGAGTGCCATGTTGTGATAATCTTAGCTCACTGGACCCTCAAACAACTGAGCTCAAGCAATTATTCTACCTCTGCCTACCAAGCAGGTAGCATTATAGGTGCTCACCACCATGCCTGGCTAATATTTTAATATTTTTTTTTGGTATAAATTGGGTCTCACTATGAGAAAAAACTACTTTAAATTTCATATGGGACCAAGAAAGAGCCCGCATAGCCAGACAAGCCTAGACAAACCTATGTTCTAGGTTGGTCTCAAACTATGTTGCCCAGGTTGGTCTCAAACTCCTGGTCTCAAGCAATCCTCCCACTTTGGCCTCCCAACATGTGCCCATGTTCCCAGCCAACAAAGTAAATTTTAAAGCATAAAATATTACTAGGAATAAAAAGGGTTATTTATTTATTCTGTGGGCAGGATAATACTAATAAACTGGCCAATTTGTTTGGAGCCATAATAACTCTAAATATTTATGCTCTTGATATCAAGCTTCAAAGTATAGCAAGAAAAAAACTGAGAGAAATACAAAAAATAATTCCACATATATAATCTAGGCTTTCAACATCACTGTATCAATCATTGATAGAATAAGAAAAGAGGCAGTCAGAAACTTAGAAGACTTGAAATTAACCATCAACTAACATATTCTAATTTACATTTGTAAAATACTCTAAGAATAGAGCAATACTTTATTTTTAAGGAAAAACAGAACATGTACCAAGATAAAGCATGTGGTGTGCCATCAAACAGGCTTCAATAAATCTTTAAAGACTCTGTTTTCTGACTCAAATGAGAAATTAGAAATCAATAACAAAACTTTATCTGGAACTTCCTAAATATTTGGAATCTGAATGATATACTTCAAGATACCCAATGGGTCAAAGATGAAATCAGAAGGCAAATTAGAAAGTATTTTGAAACGGAATGAAAATGAAAAGAAAACACATCTAAATTATGGGATGAATCTTAAACCATTCTTACAGTAATATTTATGTAAATATATATTAAAAGAGAATAAATGATTCAAATTGATGACCTCATCTTGTATCTTAAAATAAAAAGTAATAAGAGAAAACGAAACCCAAGGTTAGCAGAGGAGAGCAAACAATAAGTCTGAGTGAATATAAATAAAACAGAAAACAGAAAATAAAATGGAGAAAATAATATAACCAAATATGGTTCTTTGAAAATATAAAATTGATAAACTAGCCAAACTGAAAATTTAAAAAGAGAGGATAAAAAGACACAAATTCTCAATATCAGGAATACAAGAGGTTACATCCTCAAAGATGCTACACACAAAAAGATAAGGGAAGAGGATATACTACCCTATGCCAATAAGTTGACAACATATAAAATAAACAGATGGGGAGGGGTTCCAAGATGGCGTTATAGAGGCAACTCGGGATTGCAGCTCTCGGTGAAGGTGCAGAGGGTGAGTCCTAGCCGCATTCTCGGATGGACCTTTTTTTTGCCCACAGAGCGTTGAAAGTCCCAGGTGTGGGAGAGACATGGGACACAAGGGCAGCCGGCTCGCGCGGCCGGTTTGGCCAGCGCCATAGCGCAGCGGGACCCGGCACAGAACTCACTGGTCTGGGTGCCCTGTTAAACCAGCAATCTGAGATTTGGAAGGGCAGATTGGCATGTCCATCTGATTGAACGGGACTTGCACAATGAGCCAGACCAGGAGATTCCTGGGAAACGTGATCTGAGCCAGTGCAGTGGGCAGCGGCACAGGAGAACGCATCCCAGGGCACGGATCCCAGTGCCCTATCGGCAGGCTACTGGGGCGCCAGTGAGACAGTCGACCGTTCAGCTTGGGGAGAGGAAGAGAGAGAGAGAGAGGACAGACTCTGAGGCAGAGACTCTGAGGCAGGGACTCTGGGTGATTGGGCTTGGCAGGTCCCGCCCTCACGGGGATGGGCAGGGCGGCGATTGGAGGCGCTCGGCGCTGAGAGTTTTGCTGCCGGCATCTAGGACGGTGCAGCCCATTGCGGAGGGGCGTCCACCACTATGGACGCAATCCGCCCCTACTGAAGTACCACCCAGGGCTGACGCAGCCTGCCGTTGCCAAGGCAACCTGCCATAACAGAGAGTGCTCCACAGCAGAATGGAGCTTTGCCGCAGCAGGGTGGACCCGTGCTAGCAGGGTGGAGCCCTGGCAGGCAAATAGTAAATAGACTGCCTCCTAGTGGCGCAGGACAGTGCAATAGATACTCATAAAGAAAGCCCCAACTGCCTGAGACAGAGCATCTAAGCGGGGGAAAGGGGGAGGTTTAATGAGTTCTGTTGCAGCAGACATAAACACATCCTCCCAACAACTCTGAATGAACAACGGAGCTCACAACTCAGCACTAGAGCTCCTATAAAGCACAGACCGTCTCCTCAAGCAGCTCCCTGACCACTGTATATCCAAAGAGTCACCCCAAAAAAGGACTAATCAGACTGACATTTGGCAGGCATCATTCAGAAACAAAAATAGCAGAAGAAGAAACTGATAGCATCCCTCACTGTTCTGCAGCTGCTACAGGTGTACCCCAGAAAAGCAGGGCCTGGAGTGGACCTCAGCACTCATACAGCAGAGGGGCTAGACCATTAGAAGGAAAACGAAGTAACAGAAATACTTCATCATCAACAATCTGGGCGACCACTCAGAGACCCAATTGAAAAATCAGCAACTACTAAGATGACAGATGGATAAATACATAAAGATGGGAAGAAACCAGTGCAAAAAGGAGGAAAACACCTGAACCAAAACACCTCACCTCCTAAAAAGGACTGAAACTCCTCATGAGCAAGGGAACAAAGCTGGACGGAGAATGAGTGTGATGAAATGACAGAATCAGACTTCAGAAAGTGGATAATGAGAAACTTCAGTGAGCTAAAAGAACATGTTCTAAATCAATGCAAAGAAACTAAGACCCTTGAAAAAAGATTTGAAAAAAGATTGGAGGAATAGATAATAAGAATGGACAACTTAGAGAGGAATATAGATGAATTGAAGGAGCTGAAAAACACAACACGAGAACTTCGCGAAGCATGCACAAGTTTCAACAGCCGAATTGACCAAGTAGAAGAAAGAATATCAGAAGCTGAAGATCAACTCAATGAAATAAAACGAGAAACCAAGATTAAAGAAAAAAGCACAAAAAGGAATGAACAAAATCTCCAAGAAATGTGGGACTATGTGAAGAGACCCAACCTACGTTTGATAGGTGTACCAGAATGTGATGAAGAGAGTGAATCCAAGCTGGAAAACACTCTTTAGGATATTATCCAGGAAAATTTCCCCAACCTAGCAAGATAGGTCAATACTCAACTCCAGGAAATACAGGGAACACCACAAAGATACTCCGCAAGAAGAGCAACCCCAAGGCACATAATCGTCAGATTCCCAGGGTTGAAATGAAGGAGAAAATACTAAGGGCAGCCAGAGAGAAAGGTCGGGTCACCCACAAAGGGAAGCCCATCAGACTCACAGCAGATCTCTCGGCAGAGACTCTACAAGCCAGAAGAGAGTGGGGGCCAATATTCAACATCCTTAAAGAAAAGAACTTTCAACCCAGAATTTCATATCCAGCCAAACTGAGCTTCATAAGTGAAGGAAAAATAAAATCCTTCACGAACAAGCAAGTACTCAGAGATTTTGTCATCACTAGGCCTGCTTTACAAGAGCTCCTGAAAGAGGCACTACACATAGAAAGGAACAACCAGTACCAGCCATCCTAAAAGCATACCAAATGCTAAAGAGCATCAACAAATTGAAGAATCTGCATCAACCAATGGGCAAAACAGCCAGCTAGCATCAAAATGGCAGTATCAAATTCACACATAACAATATTAACCCTAAATGTAAATGGGCTAAATGCACCAATCAAAAGACACAGACTGGCAAATTGGATAAAAAACCAAAACCCATCGGTGTGCTGTATCCAGGAAACACATCTCACACACAAGGATACACAAAGGTTCAAAATAAAGGGATGGAGGAAGATTTACCAAGCAAATAGAGAGCAAAAAAAAGCAGGAGTTGCAATTCTCGTCTCTGATAAAATAGACTTTAAAGCAACAAAGATCAAAGGGACAAAGAAGGTCATTACATAATGGTCAAAGGATCGATACAACAAGAAGAGCTAACGATTCTAAATATACATGGACCCAATGCAGGAGCACCCAGATATATAAGGCAAGTTCTTCATGACTTACAAAGAGACTTAGACTCCCACACAATAATAGTGGGAGACTTTAACACTCCACTGTCAATAGCAGACAGATCAACCAGACAGAAAATTAACAAGGATATCCAGGACTTGAACTCAGACCTGGAACAAGCAAACCTGATAGACATTTACAGAACTCTCAACCCCAAATCCACAGAATATACATTCTTCTCAGCACCACATCACACCTACTCCAAAATTGACCACATAATTGGAAGTAAAGCACTCCTCAGCAAATGCAAAACAACTGAAATCATAACAAACAGTCTCTCAGACCATAGTGCAATCAAGTTGGAACTCAGAATTCAGAAAATAACTCAGAACCACACAGCTTCATGGAAACTGAACAACTGGCTCTTGAATGTTGATTGGATAAACAATGAAATGAAGACAGAAATAAAGAAGTTCTTTGAAACCAATGAGAATGAAGACACAACGTACCAGAATCTCTGGGACACATTTAAAGCAGTCTGTAGAGGGAAATATATAGCAATAAGTGCCCACATGAGAAGAGTGGAGAGATCCAAAATTGACACCCTATCATCGAAATTGAAAGAGCTAGAGGAGCAAGATCAAAAAAGCTCAAAACCTAGCCAAAGACAAGAAATAACTAAGATCAGAGCAGAACTGAAGGAGTTAGAGACACGAAAAACCCTGCAAATAATCAATAAATCCAAGAGCTGGTTTTTCAAAAAGATCAACAAAATAGACAGACCACTAGCCAGACTGATAAAAAAGAAAAGAGAGAACAACCAAATAGATGCAATAAAAAACGATAATGGGGAAGTCACCACAGATTCCCCAGAAATTCAAACCATCATCAGAGAATACTACAAACAACTCTATGCACATAAACTAGTAAACCAGGAAGAAATGGATAAATTCCTGGATGCCTGTGTCCTCCCAAGCCTAAACCAGGAGGAAGCCAACACTATGAATAGACCAATAACAAGGTCTGAAGTTGAGGCAGCAATTAAGAGCCTACCACACAAAAAAAGCCCAGGTCCAGATGGGTTCACAGCCGAATTCTACCAGACACACAAAGAGGATCTGGTACCATTCCTTCTGAAACTATTCCAAATAATTCAAAAAGAGGGAACCCTTCCCAAATCATTTTATGAGACCAACATCATCCTGATACCAAAACCTGGCAGAGACTCAACAAGAAAAGAAAACTTCAGGCCAATATCCATGATGAACATAGATGCAAAAATCTTCAATAAAATACTGGCAAACTGATTGCAACAGCACATTAAAAAACTTATCCATCATGATCAAGTAGGATTCATCCCGGGGATGCAAGGCTGGTTCAACATACGCAAGCCTATAAATGTAATTCACCACATAAACAGAAGCAAAACCAAAAACCACATGACTATCTCAATTGACGCAGAGAAGGCATTTGACAAAATTCAACAGCCCTTTATGCTAAAAACCCTCAATAAACTGGGTATTGATGGAACATATCTCAAAGTAATAAAAGCTATTTATGACAAACCAACAGCCAATATCATATGAATGGGCAAAAACTGGAAGCATTCCCTTTGAAATCTGGCACTAGACAAGGATGCCCTCTCTCACCACTCCTATTCAACATAGTACTGGAAGTTCTAGCCAGAGCAATCAGGCAAGAAAAAGAAATAAAGGGTATTCAAATAGGAAAGGAGGAAGCCAAATTGTCTCTATTTGCAGACGACATGATAGTATACCTAAAAGACCTCATCACCTCAGCCCAAAAGCTCCTGAAACTGATAAGCAACTTAAGCAAAGTCTCAGGATATAAAATCAATGTGCAAAAATCACAGGCATTCCTATACACCAATAACAGACTTAAAGAGAACCAAATCAAGAATGAACTGCCGTTCACAATTGCTACAAAGAAAATAAAATACCTAGGAATACAACTCACAAGGAACGTAAGGGACCTTTTTAAGGAAAACTACAAACCACTGCTCAACGAAATAAGAGAGGACACAAACAGTTGGAGAAACATTCCATGTTCATGGTAAGGAAGAATCAATATCATGAAAATGGCTATACTGCCCAAAGTAATTTACACAATAAATGCTATCCCCATCAAACTACCATTGAATTTCTTCACAGAACTGGAAAAAACTACCATGAATTTCATATGGAACCAAAAAAGAGCCTGCATAGCCAAGTCAATTCTAAGCAAAAATAACAGAGTGGGAGGCATCACACTACCAGACTTCAAACTATACTAGAAGGCTACAGTAATCAAAACAGCATGGTACTGGTACCAAAACAGAGATATAGACCAATGGAACAGAACAGAAGCATCAGAGGCAACACAACGTATCTACAACCATATTATCTTTGATAAACCAGACAAAAACAAGCAATGGGGAAAGGATTCCCTATTTAATAAATGGTGTTGGGAAAACTGGCTAGCCACATGCAGAAAGCAGAAACTGGACCCCTTCCTGAAACCTTACACTAAAATTAACTCCAGATGGATTAAAGACTTAAACATAAGACCTGACACCATAAAAACCCTAGAAGAAAATCTAGGCAAAACCATTCAGGACATAGGAGTAGGCAAGGACTTCATGACCAAAACACCAAAAGCATTGGCAACAAAAGCCAAAATAGACAAATGGGACCTAATCAAACTCCACAGCTTTTGCACAGCAAAAGAAACAGTCACTAGAGTGAATCGGCAACCATCAGAATGGGAAAAAAATCTTTGCAGTTTACACATCCAACAAAGGGCTGATATCGAGAATTTACAAAGAACTCAAACAGATTTACAAGAAAAAAACAAACAAGCCCGTTCAAAAATGGGCAAAGGATATGAACAGACACTTTACAAAAGAAGACATACATGAGGCCAAGTAACACATGAAAAAATGCTCATCATCACTGGTCATTAGAGAGATGCAAATCAAAACCACATTGAGATACCATCACACACCAGTTAGAATGGCGATCATTAAAAAATCTGGAGACAGCAGATGCTGGAGAGGATGTGGAGAAATAGGAACACTCTTACACTGTTGGTGGGAGTGTAAATTAGTTCAACCATTGTGGAAGACAGTGTGGCGATTCCTCAAGGACCTAGAAATAGAAATTCCATTTGACCCAGCAATCCCATTACTGGGTATATATCCAAAGGACTATAAATCATTCTACTATAAGGACACATGCACACGAATGTTCATTGCAGCACTGTTTACAATAGCAAAGACCTGGAACCAACCCAAATGCCCATCGATGGTAGACTGGACTGGGAAAATGTGGCACATATACACCATGGAATATTATGCAGCAATCAAAAATGATGAGTTTGTGTCCTTTGTAAGGACATGGATGAATCTGGAGAGCATCATTCTCAGCAAACTGACACAAGAACAGAAAAACAAATACCGCATATTCTCACTCATAGGTGGGTGAGAAAAATGAGAACACATGCACAGGGAAGGGGTCTACTACACACTGGGGTCTATTGGGGGGAATGGGGGAGGGACAGCGGGGGGGCCCTGGGGAGGGATAGCCTGGGGATGAATACCAAGTGTGGGTGAAGGGGAGGAAGGCAGCAAAACACACTGCCATGTGTGTACCTATGCAACTATCTTGCACGTTCTGCACATGTACCCCAAAACCTATAATGCAATAAAAATTTTTAAAAAATAAATAAATAAACAGATGGCCTGAAAGACACAATAACAAAGCTTACCGATGGAGAAATGGTGGAATAGCCTATCAATATTAAATAATTTGGACTGAATTTGTAGTTTAAAATCCTAACAAAAGTAAACTCTGTTCACAAATGGCATGGTTGTATATGTGGAAAATCTAATGCTATCTTTAAAAAGGTAACTAGATGAATGAATTAAGCAAGGTTTTGAAATTTAAAAAATCAGTATGCAAAAATTGTGTTCCTATATACCGTTAATAGTAATGGAAATCAGAAGTTAAAATTTTAAATAGTATTTACAATAACGTCAAGGAAAATGAATTATTTATGATATATTTAACTAAAATGAGTAATAATTTTACATAAAATCTATTAGTAAATTGAAAGAAGACTTAAATAAATGAAGAACTATATAATGTTCCAGATTAATATGTTGGTAATGTGGTTTAGGTATCAGTCCTTCTCAAATTAATATACAGATTTAATGCAATCTGAACTAAAATTATTGGGCTTTTCTCTAGAAAATAATAAGCAAATTCCAAAATTTACATGGAAATATAAAGATCATAGTATACCAAAGCATTTGTTTAAAAATTAGGGGGAGGCAGAACTTACTCTGCCTGATTTGTAGACTTATTTTAAAGCTACAGTAAATAAGATTGTATAGTATTAGTGGTAAGGTAGACAAGTAGATCAAAAAAAGATATTAGAAAGTGCAAAAGTAGATTCACGTATATATAGTCAAAGTATATCTGTTGGGCAGTAGCAGACTTTTCAAACAACAGGGGTAGGACAGTTGAATACTTATATCCAAATAAGAAAAAAAAACCTTAATCCATCCTCACACATATAAAAATATTAATGTAAAATGATTTATAGATCTAAATGTAAACCTTGAAATTTAAAAAATTTTGGAAGAGTGCATAGGATGAAATGATTGTAACTCTGTGTTAGGGGCAAAGAGTTAGTAGATACTCCATCAAAAGTTTGATCCACAAAAGAAAAAATAAATTTAACTTCATCAAAATTAACAATTAGGCTGGGCAGGTGGCTCATGCCTGTAATCCCAGCACTTTGGGAGGCTGAGGCAGGCAGATCATTTGAGGTCAGGAATTCCAGACTAGCATGGCCAACATGATAAAACGCCACCTCTACTAAAAATACAAAAATTCGCCGGGCATGCTGGCACATGCCTGTAGTCCCAGCTTCTCCAGAGGAGGTAGAGGCAGGAGAATCACTTGAACCTAGGTGACGAAGATTGCAGTGAGCAAGATCATGCCATTGTACTCCAGCCTGGGAGACAAAGCAAGACTCCGTCTCAAAAATAAATAAAAATTAACAATTAAAGACATTGTAAGGAACATTAAAAAACAAGCAACAGACAAGAATAATTACAAATATATTTACACATTATTATTCTGATAAAGAATGTGTATCCAGACTATATAAAAATTCTCAAAACTCTATAGTAAAATTTTATCAGCCATAAAAAGTAACAAAAAACTGTCACATGCTACAATTTGGATGAACCTTGAAAATACACCAAATGGAAAGAAGCCATACCAGAAATTACCACTATTGCATGAATTCGTTTATATGAAATTTTCAGAGTACACAAATCTAGGGAAACAGAGAGTAGATTTGTGGGTTGCCAGAGATGAGTGGAGGAAAAGATTAGGAATGATTGTTGTTAGGTATGGGATGTCTTTATGGATTAGTGGAATTCTTCTGGAATAAATAGTCACAATTGTTGTACAACATTGCGTAGATATATTAAAAACCACTGACATACACTTCAACATGGTGAATTTTGTCATGTGACTTATATTTAAATATTAAACATTATATAATGAAACAAAATTCATTAACAATCCTTCTTAATAAAGTTTTACACATAGTAAATTAGCATAGAAACAGTTTCTGAACATTGTAAGTAATTAGGGAAGTACAAATTAAAAAACAGAAATGCTAGTACAGACAGCAATAAGAGTGGCTAAAATATAAAAATACTGACCTTACCAAGTATTGTAAATGTCAAACAACTGGAACTCTCATGTATTGCAGGTAGGAATATAAAATCTGACAGTTGCTTTTGAACAAAAGTGTGGTAATAGTTTCTTAAGAAGTTAAACATACACCTCCCATTTGACTCTGTCTCGCTATTTTTAGGTGTTCATCAAATTAAAACATGTATGTTTATACATAGACTTGTACATAAATGCTCATAGTAACATTAACATTAACTGTAATGACTCAAGACTAGAAACAACCCAAATGTCCCAAATGTCCAACTGCCTAATTGTGAATGGAAAAACAGTTTGTGGTATATCTATAAAAATACAATACTTCCGAGCAGTTAAAAAGGCATGAAATAATGATACACACATTAATATGGGTGAATGCTAAAACAGTTGTATGAATGGAAGAAATGAGGCAAACATATGATTTCACTTACATAAAATTATGTGAAATTCAGTTATCCACAGTGAGAGCAGATAAAGGATTGCCAGAGAGGAATCCAGAGATGTGAGGGCTGGAAGCAAGAGGTTGGAAAAGGGCATGAGGAAAGTTTTAAGGGTAATGTACATATTCATTATCTTCATTAGGGTTGTGCTTTTACTGGTGTACAAATAGATTATGTTTTACCAAATTACACTTTTAGATATTAGCCATTTATAGTACGTCAATTATACCTCCATATGCTATACAAATAAATTAATTTTTAAAACTGAATCAAATAAACTGATTTAGTCTAAGGAGATATAGTATATAATTAGGGTCAGCGTTCATGCCATTTTAACTACATACCATGTGTAAACAAATAATATTCACTTCCAAAATGAAAATCTTAGAACTGGCACCCTTCATGCCTTTTTAACTACATACCATGTGTAAGCAATTATTGTTTACCCAATAATTTACATTTTCATGTAAACAATAATTCTTTACACATGGTATGTAGTTAAAAAGGCATGAAGGCTGCCAGTTCTAAGATTTTCATTTTGAAGTGAGGCTGCAGCAAAGAAAAGTAAAGCAATATGCAGAAATATATGCCCAATAACTCACCTACAAAATAAGAGAGAAGGAATGGATCCCTAGTTATTTTGGTTCAACTGTTGCCAAGCTAAACTTTGTTTCCCGAGACTCTCTTTTTTCACTGGAGTTTCTATGGGTTCTTTTCATCTTTTAAAACCAAACTATCCATCATTTGAGCAGTACTTTTATTCACTTATTTGTTTGTTTGTTTATAGGCATAGGTCCTTGCTATGTTGCCCAGGCTGGTCACAAACTCCTGGTTGCACTTGATCCCCGCCTCTCAAAGTGTTGGGATTACAGGTGTGAGCCACCACACTTGACGTTTCCTTTCAAGCCTGGAGCAAAATAAAACGACCAAACAAACAAAAAGTTTGGTGGTGTTTCTATGAATTAATAAGTAGGTAACTAAATTGGCAAATAACCTAGGCTATTTTGACCACGATTTTACTGACCAATACCTTAGTTTGAGGTCCCCTTAGAAAGAGACCCTGAAGCAAGAATTCAAGTAAAAATAACTTATTTAGAAGGTGATCCTACACTTTATACTAACACACAGAAACTCTACACCAATAATAATAAAGGTGATATACTCAGGTCATAGATGTCATCTGCTATTCCCAAGTAAGGGAAACCAGGCAAAACACCACTGCTTACAGAATTTTATTTAAGAATAGTTATTTCCAGCTGGGAATACTGCATTTTATACACTCCCTTGTCTTCTTCCTTTATCTAACCTGGCCCGGTGTTGCCCATAACAAACAAAATATGTGCTATGGCACAACAGGCACCTCATTAGCTAGCCTTCGCCTACTTCACCAGTGTCATCTCCTACATGCTTCTGCCATAGATAACACATTGAACTACTTGAAGTTCTGCAAATGAACCATAGTTTTGCATAACAGTATGACTTTAAACATGCAGCTCCCAGCAACCAGAAATATCTTTCCTCTGTTTACTTACGTTTCAATATGCAACATAAATATACCAACTTTTACCTGAATACACCAAATGCCTGTCTCCTTTGTGTCTCTGTGCATATTTCATAGACAGCATTTATATTGCATTATATTGATTAATTCATTGCTCTATTCTACTAGATCAGAAACTTCCTAGTGGCAGAGATTATTATATTCATCTTCTTAGCTCCAGTGGTTGGCAAAATGTACAGATTGAAAATGCCCAGTAATATTTATTGGATTGTTTATAATTTTAATAATTGAAAATAGCAGCAATAAATTAGCTAAATAAGTGAAAATGCACTTAAAGATAGTATGTTATGAACTTTTAAGAGTAATTAACTAGTAGTACACATACTGATATGCAAAGATAATGAAAATATATAAGAAAAGTTTAAACATAATGTTAAGTAAAAATAGAAAGTTATAGAATGCTATATATAGTGTAATCCAATTTTTGTAATATTTTGGTAAAATACAAGCATATATATAGTATTCATAGCTAAATACATATATTCTGTGAAGAGTCTGGAAAAATCATATAGTCATGCATCACTTGATGATGGGGATACATTCTGAGAAATGTGTCATTAGGATATTTTTTCTTGATGCAAATATCAGGCAGTATATTTACACAAACCTAGACGATGTAGCCTACTACACAGCGAGGCTATAATGGTATAGCCCACTGCTCCTAGGGTGTAAACCTGTACAGTATAGTGCTATACTGAATACTGTAGGCAATTATAACACAATGGTAAGTTTCTGTGTATCTACACATATCTAATCATAGAAAGATACAGTAAAAATGCCATATAAAAGATTAAAAATGATACACCTGTATAGCATGCTTACCATGAATGGAGCTTATGGGACTGGACGTTGCCCTGGGTGAGCCAATGATTGGGTGGTTACAGAATGTGAAAGCCTAAGACATCACACTACTGTAGACTTCATCAGCACTCTACACTTAGGATACACTAAGTTTATATAAAAGTTTTTTTCTTCAATAATAAATCAATATTAGCTTATTGTAACTTTTTACTTACAAAGTTTTTAATTTTTTGAAGTTTTTGACTTTTTGTAATAACACTTAGCTTAAAACACAAATATATTGTACAGCTAGCTATATAAGAATACTTTTTCTTTATATTCTTATTCTACAAGTTTTTTTCTATTTTTACATTTTTAAACTTTAACTTTGCTTTTTAAACTATTTTGTTACATCCTAAGACATAAACACACAAGTTATAAGAAACCTACACTTTGTTGGGAGCATTAATATCACTGTCTTCCGCCTCCACATCTTGTCTTGAAGGTCTTCAGGGGCAATAACACAAATGAAACTCTCATCTCCTATGATAACAAGAACTCCTAAAAATGCCTACCTGAGGATGTTTTAAGGTTAACATTTTTTATACGTAGGCATAAATTCTAAAATAATAACAGAAAGTATAGTATAGTAAGTATATAAACCAGTATCATAGTGATTTATTATCATTATCAAGAATAATATAATGTAAATAATAGCATGTGCTAGGCTTTTATAACTGGTTGTATTGTAGGTTTGTTTACACTAGCATCACCACAAATATGTAATGTATTGCACTACAATATTATGATGACCACGACCTCACTAGGTGATAGAAATTTTTCAGCTCCATTATAATCTTATGGGATCACCATAGTATATGCCGTCCTTCTTTGACAAAATCATTGTCATGTGGTACACTGTACATGATGGTATACAAAACTTTTAACGATGGCAATGCCTGGAAGCTGGAATTATGAAGCATGTACATTATGTTTGAAACTCTATGTTGTTTTAATTAATATAATAATGAGGTAGTTTTATAGAATAAAAATAATAATGATAGAGAATTAGATTTTATTATAATAAAATCTAATTTAGAAACAGTAATGGGAGAATCTAATTAATTCCATTTAAATTAGCCAGTTCTAGAAGTTTGAGTTCCATCTAATATAGTATCCTTGTAGGTTAATAAAGAGAGATGGTAGAGAAAAGCATAAAGAGATTCTATGAAGGAAATTGAAAGCATTTTGTACATTTTAAACTGAGACAGAAGACTTGATCAGGAGCATAAGCTGTCTTCAAACTCTTGAAGACTATTTCATGAAAGAGGTCTTAAATATGTTCTATTTTGCCCTTGGGGTTTTACTAAGATCAGTGTGTGAAACGTGTAGAGAGAGTTTTAGATTTAGTGTAAAAAGAGACCTTTTGCATGGTCATCATTCTACAAAGATAGAAAGAACAGGCTCCATGGCTTCCTCATTTTCACAATGCCTGAAGTTATCCAAATGCAATCTGGAAAAACATGTCAGAAAAATTGAGCAGTAACTCCCTGTCTGGTTAGAAGGGAGGGTTAAATGCCCTATCTAGGCTCCCTTCCAGCCATGAGGTTATGATATTGTGAGATCAGAAGTTTCCAAAAGAGCTTTATAATTTTGGGGACATGGAAAGCATTTCTATAAAAAAGTGATTCTTTTTATTAAATTTGGTTCACATTACACACTTAAAAGCAAAATGAAAAGAAGTCTGGAGACACAGTTCTGTTCCAAACTTTCTAATAAATTCATTCATTTATAAATTCACATTTTATTAAGTGCCTGCTATGTGTCAGGAACTTCACAAGAAGAAAATAAAGGAAAAAAACAGGCATAGTCCAAGTGGTTTGTACTTGAATAGATTAGGAAAAATCTTAAGCAAACTATTACCATGCAATAGTTGAATCAATAGAGGAACATACACTGTTCAGTAGCAACAGAAAAGGAGAGCCAAGAGATGTCTGGGTAGGGACATGCAGAAGCATGCAAATGTGTGAAAAAGGACACAGATCTGAGAAGCGTAGATGTTTCACTATTACTAGAGCTTATAACCTCTATATTTTAAGAATATGAGACTAAAGAGGCAAAGTCAAGTTAAAGAGTATTTTGAGCACCATTCTAAGAAATGCAGGCTTTTCTTTGAAGGTAATTGGAAGCCACAGGAAAGACTTTAATAATTTACTTAAAAAGAAGACCAAGTATGCACTTTATAAAGTTTGCACCTGTCAGCTACATGAAGGAAGAGATAGTGAAAATTTAGATAAGAAAAGGAAAGCTGGTTAATACAATTTAATTGGCTTTTCAAACTGTGGCCAAGGAAATTGAGAGATAAGCAAAAGAAAGGAGGGCCAATAAGAAGGTAGAATCATCAGGATTTAGTGACTAATTGAATGTGGATATTAAAGAAAGTAGTAAAATTCACTACGCCTACAGTAAGTCTGCTTTTTGAAAGTAGGTAGATTATTTGAGGCAAGGAATGCAGAAAGAGCAACTCTTTCTGGAAAAAATAATAAATAAATACAAAACAGTAAGCAATAGCATCAACACAAAATATTCTCCTGTTGATGTTATTAACAGAATTGAATAAAGATGTCCTGGACACCCTGGAAGAGATGATCTGGAGCTGAATTACAAGATCTGAGCTAGAGACACATAACTGGAAGCCCTTATGAACATAGATATTTGAAAAACTTATGGATATGGATAATATTGCTGGAAAGGAGAGAAAAACAAAAGAAAGGAAGACTGACATATTTACACGTCATATCTTTAAGAGAAAGCAGCAAAGGTAAGACAACAACTAACTGGTTAGGTATCATGCTTGATCATCTGACTTGAAAGCAACCTAAAATGCTAGATAAATTTTTTAAAGCATTTTTTTTTAACTTTTCTGGGATACATGTGCAGAATGTGCAGGTTTGTTATATAGGTATACATGTGCCATGGTGGTTTGCTGCACCTATCAACCCGTCATTTAGGTTTTAAGCCCTGCATGCATTAGCTATTTGTCCTAATGCTCTCCCTCCCCTTGCTCCCTACCCCTGACAGGCCCCAGTGTGTGATGTTCCCCTCCCTGTGTCCATGTGTTCTCATTGTTCAACTCCTAATTCTGAGTGAGAACATGCAATGTTTCGTTTTCTGTTCCAGTATTAGTTTGCTGAGAGTAATGATTTCCAGCTTCATCCATGTCCCTGCAAAGGATATGAACTCATTCTTTTTTTATGGCTGCATAGTATTTCATGTTGTATATGTGCCATTGAATCCCATTTGAAATAGCTACAGATGAAATAAAATACCTAGGAATAAACCTAATCAAAGAAGTGAAATATATCTACAATAAGAACTATAAAACATTAATTCAGGAAACTGAAGAGGACACACAAAAATTGGAAAGATATTCCGTGTTCATGAATTGAAAGATTCAATATTGTTAAAATGTCCATACTACTAAAGACAATCCATAGATTCAATATAATCCCTATTAGAATACCATGGCATTCTTCATAGGCATATAATAAACAATCTTACATTTTATATGGAACCACAAAAGACCCAGAATAACCAAAGCTAGACAAAGAACAAAACTGGAGGAATCATATTACCTGAGTTCAAATTATACTACAGAGCTATCTATTATAATTAAAACAGCTTGTTACTGGCATAAAAATACACACAGACCAATGAAATAGAATAGAGATCCCAGAAACAAATTCATACATCTACAGTGAACTCATTTTTGACAAAGTTGCCAGGAACATATATTGGAGAAAGAACAGTCTCTTCAATAAATGGTCCTGGAAAAACTGGATATCCACATGCAAAATAATGAAACTAGACTCCATTTCTTACCATATACAAAAGTCAAATAAAAATATATTAAAAATTTAAGTCTAAGACTTCAAACTATACAAGAAATTATTATAAGAAAACATTGGGGAAAATCTTCAGGACATTGTCTGTGCAAAAATTTCTTGAGCAATAACCTATAAGCATAGGCAGCCAAAGAAAAAAGTAGATAAATGGGATCGAATTGAGTTAATAAAACTTCTGCACAGCCAAGGAAGTAAGCAACAAAATGAAGAAGCCCCTTTCCTACTCCCCCACCAAAAACGCCACCTCTCTTAACCTAACTGGCTCTAAGAATGCTGTCAATTAGGTCTTTACCCTCCAGAGAAATCTGGAAATATGACAGCTTCAAATGAAAGATCTAAGATTCTGATATCAGAAATTTGCCAAATGAAAGCTCCAGCCACTTCATCCTACAATGAAGCTTATAGTTAACAGGCCTCTTAGGATTCCATTACTCTTAATCATGTGCAGACAACTGGAAATGAACACACATCTAGGGAAAACCTCTAACAAGAGATAGAGAGATAAAAGAAAATGTAGGGCCGGGCGCGGTGGATCACGAGGTCAAGAGATCGAGACCATCCTGGTCAATATGGTGAAACCCCGTCTCTACTGAAAATATGAAAAATTAGCTGGGCATGGTGGCGCATGCCTGTAATCCCAGCTACTTGGGAGGCTGAAGCAGGAGAATTACCTGAACCCAGGAGGCAGAGGTTGCGGTGAGCCGAGATTGCGCCATTGCACTCCAGCCTGGGTAACAAGAGCGAAACCCCGTCTCAAAAAAAGAAAAAAAGAAAAGAAAAGAAAATGTATAAGAACAAGCACTTTGCAGGCTAGAGAAAGGATACATGGAAAGAAAACTCTTTAATACAATAATTAGTACGTTTAAAGAAAAAAGGAAAGATGGCAAACCATGAAGTAAGAATACAGTGCTATAAAAAGGAATACTTAAGGGAATAAAAAGATCTCAGTAATTAAAATATAATAGCAGTAATAAAAAACTTTGGAGAAGTCCTAAAAGATAAAGAAAATGTTCCAGAAAGTAAAGCAAAACATTGTAACTGTAAAAAGTATTAGAAAATGAATGCTAGAGATGTAACTTCCAGATAGAGGTTCTAAAAAGAGACAACAGAGAAAATTGAAAGAAGGTAATCATTGAAATAATTTCAGAATAGTTTCCACAACTGAAGGTTATGAGTTTCCACATTACAAAGATACTTTAATAACTAAATTTTTAACTGTTATAATAGGAAGTCAGTAAATGATACCTAAAACTGACCAATTAAAAATGTATTATAGTCCTATTATTTAGAAATACAGAGACAAATGCCAAAATAATCAGATAAAAGAATAAAAAAAGTATTCCTCAGGAAGAAATAAAAGGAGAGAGGTTCTAAGAACTGCTGTTTTTCATAGTTTGTAGAATAATTTGATTCTTTATACACATTTATTAATTAGATACAAATAAAAACTAAAGTTATAAATAATACTGGATAGATTTAATGGTAGATTCAACCAATATGGATGAAAAAAAATACCTAATTACCTAGAAGACACTTCTGAGGAAATTAATAAGAATGTAGCACAGAGGCATAGGAGATAGAAAATCTGAGAAGTGGGCAAAGAGAAGAAGAGCGTGTCAGGAGGCCTAGTGTGTAACTAATTGGAGTCCCAGAAGGAGAGGGAGACAATACAGGGGAGGCAATACTTCAAGCAATAGTGATTGAGTTTTCAAGAACTAATGGAAGACGTCAATGCTTAGCCTTAGAAATTCCAAAAGAAAGGTCAACGATAAACCAGGAAGAACTGGATCTGTAATTCTGGTTATTTTTCTATCCTGTCATCGATTGTTAACTAAAATATATAAACCTACTTGTTTACACATTTAAAGAATTTATTTGCTATGTACAAAATACTTCAATTTGAGCAAATCAAATACACACGTGTAGACATGTATCATGTAAACTATTTAGGGGGTCTTTACTAGTAATCTCAACCAAAGTGATCAAACCAATTTGTGGAATTCTTTTGAAGTAAGAATTTTCAAAATCTTTGATTTTCAAAAGATCAAACCATTCTTTTGGAATTTCTAAGACTAAGCATTGACGTCTTCCATCAGTTCTTGAAAACTCAATCACTATTGCTTGAAGTATTGCCTCCCCTGTATTGTCTCCCTCTCCTTCTGGGACTCCAGTTAGTTACACACTAGGCCTCCCGACACGCTCTCCTTCTCTTTGCCCACAGATATAGACTTTGTGTCATAACTAAAGAGAAATTCCCTCAGACAGTCTCCCTAGGAAATGTGGCCTGAGATACAAAGGTACAGTAGCTCGAAACATGTTAAGTGTTGTCTCTATAATGCCACAAATAACTAAAGGCAGAACGAACATATCGGGGAATCTGTTCTTTGTTTAGCTTATGTGAGAAAACCCAGTCTAACTGATTCAAAATATTAAATTAATTATTTTGGCATTATGTAGACAAAACTTTGTTTAACTAATTAGGGAGTCAATTTCCTGTTTCATTTGCTTAGCAACCTGGTTTCCATCTGTTTATTACCCAATCATTATTAGTTTCTACTTGAATGACCAGGTATGATTTAGGCAATATAAGTTTCATTTCAAAATGGTTAACCCTGCATCATATTATAATAAAATTCTTTTGCTCATAAAATTTTATATGATTTTGAAAGTTAGTGAGCATGTCAATTGGAATTTCATGAAAGGCACAGGCAATGAAGAAACATTTTTTAATGGATATATTTCTTTGTTAATTTAGGACATTTCTCTAGGGGCGGCCACATGTGAATAAAGCATTGACTTAATTGACAGTAAAAAACTTCTTCTATAAACTAGCACAAACTGTGGATAAATGCAAAACATGTGAATAGCTGTACTGATGTGATTATGGAAAGGTAGAAGAAAAGTCGGAAAGGGGCAATAAGACCTGTGAAAAAGTGACAAGGCTTTCTCTGAAAGAGTTTGGTAATTAAACACATTAACACTGTTCCTTGGTAGTATGTTAGTTTAGCTAAAGCTACCTTAGAGGATATTTTACAGAGTACAGGAGTTCATATGCAGCCTTTATTTTACAACTTTTAGGTCATCACAATGAGGTTATAAAATAATAGAATCTTCACTTACAAGACAGTATCATGATCAACTTTGTTTCGTAAATGTTCTGCCTGGCTGACTTACATAGTGACTTATTTAATACAAATATTTCCTGGGATATTTTTAACATAAAAGGATCCCTTCATAGCTAAAGTTTTAACTTTTATTCTAGGAAGTAAGTAAATAATACCTAAAACTGACCAATAGTACAAATGTATTATAGTTCCACTATTTAGAAATGCAGACAAAAGGCAAAATAATCAGAAAAAAGTAACTACATATTATTTATTTTGAGTTTTGGCTTTCTTTTTAGTCGCTGAAAGAAACTCACAATTTCCTCCTGCTGTCTCTTTGCTTATTTCTTATACTTCAAATAAACAATTTACATGTAAATGGAAGAAGAAAATTATTATTATTTTTACCTCAGCTAGGTTCTTCTATGACACAGAATTGTTGAATAAATTGTTCTAAAGCTAAAAGTAAGAAACACCGCACTCTGTCTGGAGAAACCTGTGTTGTATACCCCGAGGAAATGACAATAGGCTGTTGAAATAAATGCTGATAATGAATTTTGCTACTTATCTTTGTCTTGTTTTGGTCCAAGTCAATGAAGACAGTCATGCCGGTGAGCAGTGGGTCTTGGCTGATTCAACTGAAAGTCTAATTAAAAGATTCTTCTCATCTTAGGTTATATTGGAATTCTAAAACATAAAGGATGCTGCCACTAGTTAGAACAACTATAATTCAAAACACCACAAAGAAAAGAAGTGGTGTTTAATTGCTTGTCAATAGGCTATTGTTTAATGTTATTCACCTCAGATCAAACTTGCTCAAAGACAAATGTTCATGCGTTTATTAGCTATAGTCTGTGGCATGACATTCAAATAAACTAAGGACTAATAAGTCAAAGTGTAGGAATTCAAACCACAGTATTTATTCTTTCTGGGCATCAATGATATACAAATGATTGATTTGCATTAAAATTCTCAATAAATAAAATAATATTGCTTGAAGCCATGAAATTAAGTTTGCCATGACTCTGAACACACCACCATTTTTGGTACTCCTTTTGGATGTGGAAAATTGGAAACTCTCTTTACTCTAATAATTTCCAGTGTTTAAATATATGTCTGTCAAACAAACCCCCCCTTTTAAACAGAGATTGTTCTTCATTTAATTTGCATTCTCATTCAATACCAAGGGTTAAAACAAAGCAATTACTTCCTAATGCATAGAGACTGTGTAAGTGAGTGAATGAATGGATACGGATGGGTGGAAATTTCAGAGGTTTGTCTTTCAGTGTCAGAAGGTCAGTTTAAGCAGACCAGCATCTTTCCTTGGGCTCTGATATAGCATCTCACTTTAATTATTATTTTCCCTTTTGTTTTGATGTTCCTTCACCTCCTAATTTCTTCAGGCAAACAAGAATTTATGAAGCATCTTTTCAGTGCAAGGCAATTTAGGTATATGCTAGTTATACTCATGGTTTGTTCATTCAATAAGATTTCTCTTTAGTATGGAAAATAAGACAACAAATAAGAATAAATTAAAAGGTTATATTCTAAGAGTAAAGCAAATAAAATCCTATGACAATCTCCATTCTTCTAATGACACCATTCATTTACCACATTTCCTTCATCCTAAAACAGTATTGATTTTCGAGGCATATTGTCAAATTAAGAATAGCATTTTGAGGAAAGACATTATATTAAAATGCACATATTTAAAAACTACTTAAACGTAATGTTCATTTATCTATAAAATTGTATGTCATTTTATTCATCAATATCTAAGCCATGACACAGTCAAGTCTAAAAATTCTTCTGATAAATTTGACCATCAGTGGGTATCATCACAGTGATCAACAGTCATGATACTGATTTCTCCAGCAATTTTAGGAGCAACAGTATCATTTAGAAACAAATCAGGTAATACTAGAATTTTTTTATCCATTTACTGTTTGGCTCAATTCTAGTTAAGTTGGTTTTGTTTATGGCTGTTAATTAAATTAGTAGTCCCCCAAGAATCAAAAGTTGGTCACAGTTTATCTAGTTTTGAAAAATCTACAGTGAATTCCAGAAAATTTGGCAATACCTTCATTATGCTAGATGGCAAAAAGTAGACGATCGCCTAGCTTCACAGTAACTTTTAGTTCTAATGCTCCTAAGGGTGTTACATTTTTGTGGACATTTTAAATGACAAATGCAGATCCAAATATAAAATTCAACCACTGCTGATTGTATTAAGGCAAATAACCCTTCTCAAATAGCAGCCCGATGGTTTCAGATGAAGATACTTTTAATTCTTGACCATGTTACCATAAACTCAGAAATGACAAAGGCTTTATAATTTATTTCACTGCATATAAGATTTTTTTTACATCAATTATGTTTAAAAATTTCAGAAACATTAACATTAAAGTATATTGAATTTCTTAGAATTGAATTTATTAGAATATTTCTATTTGAATGTGATCCATAACTTCTGATAATTTAATAAAACCACATTCCCTATTTTTATGTTTGCTTAACATGCTGGACACTTTACACTTTTGTAATGCACTCAGTATGTTGCTATATTCTGACCAGTAGTGTTACACCTCTAATTTCTACTGTTACTACATGTAGATAAATCCCCTAGCTAAAATCACAGAAAATCGACATAAAAGAGCTCTTAGGGCAATGAGGGAGGCTTAGTCTGAGTTGCTTGTTGTTCATATAAATCAGAAGTGTACAAAAACAAGTAGAAATGTAAAGCACCCAATCAACTAAGCTTGTGTCACTGATATCAACTTTCCAATCTACCTCAAGGTCTAAGTATAAAAGAAGAAAATAAATAAAAGATGAATCAAACATAGGTACATAAATTGTGGGGATGTCACTGAAAAACAAACAGATCAACAACAACAACAACGACAACAAAAATTACAAGTGAAATTCAGTCCCAGAGGAAGACAATAAATCTAAATTCAAATTTATTGTTTGCAGGTAACAAAATAATATCGAAGGAAAAAAATTACATTGGTTATTTGGAAATGGTTAAAGTTCTGCAATTAAAGAAGTAAACTGTTGGTAACTGTTTGGAATAGAGTCAGTAACTGAAGCCGCAAATAACTAATTGCTATCAAGAAATAATGATAAAACATAAATTAGTACTTCTGTTCAAACTTAATATTTTAATGTAACCATCAACTTCTATAACATACATATGTTCCTTGAATGTAGCTGATATGATGAGGTCCACTCAATCCTATATTGGGAAACTTAGACCACACTAGAGTGAGTTTCTAATACGCTGGCATTGCTCTGAACTGCCCGATTCTAACCTACCTTAAATCCCACAGTGTTTTTTCTCACCTCTATGGATTCTTACCACAGGGTTTCTCCCCAAACCTCATTTATGACCATACTTTTGTCTTCAGACTGTAGTATAAATATACTCCTATGTTCTTGCTTTCATGATAGCTATACCTTATCATTATTTTGTCTGTAGCTGTACAGTCTTCTGTAGCCCTAGGTGAAGACCTGCACAACAGGACCAACACTCAGGATTCTCTGTCTCATCGCAGCCTCCCTGAGTGTTGTCCTCTTTGTTTTAGAATGGATCCCTCTAATGAGACCCACATCTATTTACTTAATTGTAGACCACCAGTTCCTACAAAGACTACAAAGAGCAGTAAAAACAAAGAGTATGTTTCTTGAGGGGAGCTATAAAAACAAACTAAAAGAGCTAATTTAACATAACAGGAAAATCCTTAGGATAAAAATAAGTTGTTCTTAAAATTTTATGTTTGCTCAATAGTTTCTAAAGTACATTTCATTATTAAAGATTAACTTCTCCAAATTCTAAAAGCATAAAAAATGCCAGATTATGAAAGATCTATTCAATTAACTCACATGTACATAATCTGCCACCATCAAATTAACAAAATCCATGAACTCCACAAAGTAATTTATAGCAAAATATTAAATCATACATTAAAAAAACAAAATTTATGTTTAGCTACTTATGTATACACACAACTATATATTAATATGACTATGTATATTAGATAGATTAAACTAGTATGCACAAACAAGGAAAATAAATACGTGTCAACAATTAGAAAAAGTATATTCTTACAGAGCAAATCCTATGCAAATTTAGTAAAAATTAAACTGTTAAAATTTCAAATTATTAGAATAAAACAGCTTTCCTTTTCCTAGAAACATTTTTTTTTTTTGAACTTCCAGTATAAGTAATAATCAACCCCAACAGTTTTCAAACAATACTTTTGTTTGAGTCCTGGACTTCCATGTTAAAAATGGCAAAATAAATCTCCAGTAGAGAAAATTATCTTCATTTTCGAAACTTTTATATTACAAATGCTACTTGAACAATATTAATGTTAATAATCATATATTTTAATTTCATTAAAAATGTTAAAAGCGATATTTATAAAAAATGCAAATGTGTGTTAAGAAACAACCTGGATTATAGTTTGGGCAAGATTAACAAAAATATAATTGAATATTTTGCTCTGATCTCAAATTCATCTCACAGAAAGTAAAATGAACTTGAAATAAAATCAGGAAGTTCAGAGAAACTGAATTCTGTCACTAGTATTACCTATCACTAGTGACCAAGCATCCAGATGGATCCTTTGTTAAACATGGCTTATTCTGAGCTATTAGTGCCAGCCACCAGATCACCGAATATTCTGACAGATAATCAGCCATTTATTGAGAACCTTGAGCACATACTTGTGGCTTAACGAGGCAAAAAAGAAATACATATTTCCAAATATCATAAGTATTTAGTAGCAGGCCTGGAATCACTTGATTACCTTTTAATTGAGTAAAGTGTTCTTACCAAAATGACCACAGTTCAAAAGAGGGAAGCATCTACCATCCTTCTTTTCTCAGATTCGTTTCTCATCGTATACCTGGAAAATCCAAAAATAGAACGTGGAATTTTGCTGTATTTTAAACCAATAGATTCATAACTTGTTACTGTGGGTTGAAAGGTTGGAAAAGGGGGAAAAACATACATACATATAAAATTACTTTAATGGTCTTAAACTCAAATCTCAGAGGAAAGAGAAGTGAAGTAGAAAGGGAAGTGAAATTTTCTTCATTTGAACAGATAAAAAGGATTATAAAGAAATGTATTAGAAATATATCTACAAGGGTAATTGAGATTTTAGCAGGCTAAGAAGAATGAAATGGCATGTTTATCAAGGGAGCAACGAACTAAAGAGGCTTATGTTTAGGAAATAGCCATCCAGATGCAGGAAAGAAACAATAGCTCTCTTTGATGTTTGAGGATTGAGTGCCAGGCATAGCCAATAGTATAAACAGGTAGATCTAATGACTGTGATCTAATTCTCCAATAAGGCTATGAGAATAGTAATATCAAATTATCACCATTGTACGGAGGAAGACATTAAGGTGCAAAGGGTTCATATAACTACTTCCAAGAGCACAATTGACAAGTATGGGAGTTAGGATTGTGAACTGAGGTGAAGTGACTGTCAAGCCAGTATTCCTAATCACTAGGCTATACTATATTTTGAGGACACAGGAGAAAGTGAACTGGTTAAGTAAAATAAGACTATGTCGTGGGGGCCTTGCCTGACTCCTAAATCATTTGTTTAGGCATGTCTCCTACTGTGTGAGTTTTTGAGATATGAATTAGGGAGAATACAATTGAATAATTAAAGGGAAAGATTGCCACTACTCCAGCAGCTGTTGGATATAATATAATGTTATTGTGACTGGGAAGAAGCACCTTGTTCAGTGGAAAAATGCTATTGAGTAAACAGAGTAGGAACTTGCACCTGCTTGTTGTGCAATAAATGGATGCTCAGCTGGTGTTCTTTATTCTGTTTCCTGCTGGAAGTTGTAAACAACACTAGAATTCATATTGAC
Source organism: Saguinus oedipus (assembly GCA_031835075.1). Taxonomy (NCBI): domain Eukaryota; kingdom Metazoa; phylum Chordata; class Mammalia; order Primates; family Cebidae; genus Saguinus; species Saguinus oedipus. Next base: position 41,472,647 of record CM063185.1, on the reverse strand, counting down.
TGTACAAACTTTATTGATTCTTGTCTGATCTTACATGCTCTTCAGTAACTTCCTGGGAATGTTTTGGTTTATTTTTGTGGGTTTTGTTTATTGTTTGTAGCTCTCACAAAATACTACCATACCCAGTTCAAATAATAATTTCATCAAAGAAATTTTTAAATAGAATATAACTTGGTTATTGTTGTCTGGCATTATTTTACTCCTTTCGTTACTTTCTCTTAACACATACACATTGAAAGAATTGAGTTTGTAATACAATTGTTGAAAATGTGAATTTTCTTAGTAATACTCTTGTAATTAATAGCAAAAAAAAGGTTTAACTTAAAACACAGTATGCAATGGTGAAGCATTAGTGGTTTCTGAGAAGGTAAACATTATACAGAGAACCATGAATTAGATAGATAGATACTGGGTAGATGGTTTGCAATAAGGGAGAGAGAAACTAACAGGAGAAAATAAAGATGAGTCAGAGATGACCGCATTTTAATCCATGTGTCTGAGAGAAGAGTAGTAATAGTAATAACCTCAGCCATAAAGACATAAGAAAAATGTAATAAAACAAATCTCAACTGACCATGTTTTGGAAATACACATTTTATAGGCATAATTCTCCTGTTATGCAATTTAGTTATCTGTAACAAATACAAATGTCATATTAAAACCATTTGTTTCCCTAAAGGAACACACCCCTGCCTAAGATGTTACTTACAAGAAACAATTAAAATCAACCCCTTAATAATTTACATTTTCCCATATATGTCCCAATTCCTCTGTGTTTTTGAAAAGGCCGCGCCTAACATATGAATAGACAATTATGTGTAACGCCTATTATAAAGTGTTTCATGGTTAAACTAACATACTGCTTGCTGAGTTACCATGGAATTTAACTCTTAGTAACAAAGCATAAATGCACTCCTAAAATTAAACTTAAAACCCATCTACTTATTAGGAGTCTCTCTATTTCTTCTACTGATATTAGTCTCCACACATATATTTTCAGTAATCAAAATTATAATTTATTCAACAGCTGGAGGTCAGTTATTAATTCTAAATCATTTTCTCACAGACTCAGGCTTTGAAAATTAAAATTAATTATCCAGTTACAGTAGCAACAAATCAAAGTTAAATTCTTACATTATCACAAGGGGACCTTCCTCATAAGATCTAATTATTGATCTATTTTCTAGTGCAAAGAAGCATACCTACATATGTAAAAATGTGCATTTATAGTTTTTCAGTGGAATTGCCAAATCATGGATTAGCCTCACCTTACCTTCCTTAGATCAGGAAATATTTGGAAATCCTCCAAATGCAATAATCAATTGAAACATGTCTGATTAGTCTGACATTATCTCTTGACAAATGCCTTCATTCTCTTCTGAATCAGCATGATATATACCACTTCAGTTTGTGTCTGTAGCAGACATTTCCTGTGAGGTGAAAACAGATTGCAGCATGAATACATTGTCTAAATTTATTTTGAATTCTTCAGCTAAATTCTTAAATCTTAAAAAAATATTATGTTTGGAAAGGTTTATTTTATCATTTTCCAAGGCAGGAGTAAATTGGGTTCTTCTTATATACCTCAATGAAAGGTTAAAAACTGAAAAGTATTTAATAACATTTTAACAAGTAATCTGAATAAGTGTGTGGGTAGTGTTTTAACATGAGCACAAGCATTTCATTGAAAAACTGAAAATTCAACAACCATGTTCATGTTTATTAACATTTTTTTACAGTTCTTTCTGTTATATCCAAATTGTTATTTGTGTTGGGAAAGTAGATCTAAATGCTTAAACACATTCCTTCCCTCTTTTCTGTGAATAGACCTGCCATAAAACTGACGTTTTCTTCTGTGGTTTCATATATTTCTATAAGGGATCTATAGGAATATAGCAATACCACATACATCACAATGAAGGTGGCTCTGTTTCCTGAAGATGAAAAAGCTGGTGGGAGGGATGGGGCAAGGAGCAATGCACTCGAAAATACAATACCAAAAGATAGCTTACAAATGGCCTTTACTAGAAAATATGACTCTGCCATGGCAAGAAGTTGGTGTGGCCCTGGGGAATTACCTATCAATTGTAGAGAAACAGAGTTAATCTGATAAAGGGCTATTTGAAGCAAATTGACCCTGGAACACTTGTAGCCTGTGCGACAAAGCTGACTAGTCTGGTCCTCTGGGCCACCACTAAGCCTCTGCTTTCAAACAACACCTGATAAATACACTCACCTACCTATTATGCCCCTTTCCCTTAAACAAAACTTTACCCTATAAAACAATGATTTTTTTTTTTATCCTACCTCAGATGCATATTAAATGCCTAGGAAGCTTTGAATACATGCCTTGGTCTGTGACTTATCCAAGACCTATAAAATCAAGATGCAGTTTGGAGCAGAATTTGTTTAGTAAGAGATCTCCATGGTTGAGAATCAATGCCTTAAGTGATCAGCCTACATGAGTCTTCTTCTGCTGGTCACAATCACTTTTCCAGAGCTCAATTCTGCTCTAGGCGAATGCACATGATCAACTCAAATCACATGCTGCTTGAGGCCCACATCTTAAGCTCCCCATACCTATCATGGAGTAATGTTCCTGAGATACTGGGGCTGAGTGTTGTGTGTTAGATATACGCATGCTAAAATAAGCCCAGAAAGGAAAATTTTGGAGAATTAAAACATAGTCACAGCATAGGACTGGAAACAAATCAGTCTGAAACAAAGAAAGCAAATAAATGCTAGAGAGTTCATGTATAATGTCATACAACAGAAATAAGCCTTAAGGCAGCATACTGTACAGAATTTAGAAACCAAAATCTTTCCCAGTCATGGGTAGGGCTCCCTCCATCTATAACAATCCTTGAAAAGGCTATATAATGCAAGGTTAAAAAAAAATACAGAGATTAATTGACAGTGATTGAGTGTGTTCAATGGGATAAGAATAATAGAGTTTGCTTCAGAGAGGCAAACAAACTATACATGCAATATAAATTTGCTATTAACTGTCATTTTTACTTCTCCAACTAATACTCTCACAAAAGGCTTTAACCCCATGAAAGTAAAGTAGTTGCTTCTCATGGGCCAAAACTTGTAGGTAGATTAAAAATGGCAGTCTCAAGTATATAGCCAAGGAGGATTGTTGAGACTTGAGATTAGCAGGAAAAAAAAATGCCCTATTGAAATAGCAACGCCTGCTGTGGATGCAGGGGTGTGTAGGCTGGCACAGTTGAAATATGCAACCTCACCTGCCCTAGCCATGTTCCTCATCTGCTCCTTCTGTGTTTTCTTCCCTTCACCCTCTTAACTGGTTCTACTTAAATTTCTTGTCTTTTTCTGTATTCAAGAGTTTCAACACTCCAACATTCTCTGACAAGGAGCAGGTATTTACTCACAGCTGATATTTTATAATAATTACAAAAATTAGTTTTATGCTAATTACAAAAAAAATCATTTCCTCTTCTTATTGCTAAGAGTTTGCATGTGTGTCCTTAATGACTGATTTTTTGCAGGAAAGGGCAGGGAAAGAGGGGGTTGTCTTCCAAGGATCTCTGCTCTTAAAACACCTAAAGAGTTTCTCTCTCTCTTTTAAAAAATATGTTCTGGAAAATGCCCGTCACCAATAACATATTTTCCAGAAATAGCCTTGTTTTATTTCTGTATAATGCTGTCTTTCTCTCTTTCTCAATCTCTACTTGGAGCTGACCTGCTGTGGTGGGAAGGGATTTCTATTCTGCTCTGGGTCTGAGTGGGAAAAAGCAACCTCCATTTCACGTCTAAGTGAAAAACACGCCTCCACTAGAAGCCAGGGACCCTGTGTGGCTTTATGTCTGAAGCAAAAAAGAACTTCCCTTTTGATGCTTTCATAACCACTTTTACTTAGACTAAAGTAAAATTATTGTAGGAATCATGACCTAAATTCCTCCAACATGTTTATTCAGCTCTTTCATAAGTAATAGTTTCATATAACATAATTTCTTGTCTGCATTAGCATATTTCTCAGCCCCACACATAAAATGAGATGGAAAGCTTGATTAAAAATATAATAGAATGGATGAATTTCAGAAAATGTCTGTAAATTCAGCATATAACCGAAAATGAAAACCAGGCCATAATAGTTGGTATTTAAATATTGTATATCCTGTTTCCTATAGGATTTTTGACTAATGTTTTTAGACTTATACTGTCCAATTACAGAATTCCAAGTCTTCCATATACTGGATAAAATTTAGAAGAGCTTTGAATAAATTAGCGATGTAGGATAAAGTCTCTCTTGATTAACCAAGATGCTACAATAATGGAAATATATTAAAGATCTGAACCTGTTAAGAAAATAGACAAAATTGTGACAATATTTAGCAAGTGAAAAAGATACAATGGGCAAAATGAAACAGAGTTAGGAACAAAAGAAGAGTTCATGACTGTAAATTGAGTAAAGTTTTTTTTTTTTTTTTTTAATTATAATGTAGTAGAAAGAGCAACTTTATGCCAAAAAGTTTCGATTAGATTAAAGAGACGATATCCTGGTAAATTATAACTCTCAACATAGACACAAGAAGAAAGAAAAAAATCTGAATTAACGCAGATCCTTTCAAATTTCCTAAACATTTATTTATCATGAATTTCTGTTTAATAGATGGCACCATTAAAAGTATAAAAATACAAGCCATAGAAAACAAAAGTGAAAATGCAAGCCACATAATAGAAGATGTTTGCACGGTGGCTCAAGCCTATAATCCCAGCACTTTGGGAGGCCGAGGCGGGTGGATCACGAGGTCAAGAGATTGAGACCATCCTGGTCAACATGGTGAAACCCTGTCTCTACTAAAAATACAAAAAATTAGCTGGGCATGGTGGTGCGTGCCTGTAATCCCAGCTACTCAGGAGGCTGAGGCAGGAGAATTGCTTGAACCCCGGAGGCGGAGGTTGCAGTGAGCCGAGATCGCGCCATTGCACTCCAGCCTGGGTAACAAGAGCGAAACTCTGTCTCAAAAAAAAAAAGAAGATATTTGTATAAATATATCCATAAAGACCTCAAACTGAAGTGTATATGTATGTATGTGTGTGTGTATCTGTAGATGATAGATATTCTTACAATTCTTTGACAGAGAAAAAATAATGGAAAATACTTGAACAAGAAATTCACAAGAAGATATTTACACAGTCAATGAACATATAAAAATATTTTTTATTTCACTAGTGATGAGGAAAATGCAAATTAAAACCTCAATGAGATACCACTATGCATTCACTGAGATGGCTAAGATTAAATGACTGACAACACTAAATATTGACAAGAATGTGAAGCAACTGGAGCTAATTTCCTGCTAGTAGGATTGTAAATTTGTTTGACTCCTAGGGAAAACTGGCAGTGTGCACTAAAGCTCTCATATGCCCTCCCTATGACTCAACAATTCTATTCCTAGACATATTCCCAAGTGTTTGTGTGTGTGTGTTTGTATGTATGATACAAAAATGTTAGAAGGAAGTTCATAGTAGATTAGGTGTAAGAAAAAAATACTGAAACAATCCAGGTATTTAGTAACAAAAACATAAATGAATAAATTATATTCACATGAGAGAACACTATAATTAGATTGAATGTATGGTAATTTATGGAGTTACAAATATAAGTCTCATAAATGTAATATTGAGCAGAAGAAGCCAAACACTGAACAGCACATACTGCATGATTTCACTATTATAGAGTTCAAACTAATCTATTGTTTTAAAGAAATTTTTTGCTTGACTTTGAGCATGCACACACAGTTGTGTATCCTGAACAATTTAAGCTCTCTGGAATTTTACACAACTCAGTTTTGACTTGATTAAAATCAGGCTTTCAGTTAGCAATGAAGTGAACCTTGATAGTGGCCTCTCACAAGGAAGAGTCTACCGTCCACCCTGTAAACCAACCAGAGACCTGAACTCAAAAAGCTGCCTAATTTTATAATCTTTCTCCTTTTTTGATCTACATCAAGCTCTTCCATTTCTAGATACAGAGAAATTGAATTTGTACTTGAACAATGCTGTGCTTCCTTGCCAGGCATGCTAATAAATTCAGCCTCATTTTAGATTGTTATTTATTAGCCTTTATTTCTTTTCACTTAAGAAGTTGGTAGATGTTAGGATATTGGAGGCACTTACAAGGAGCAGATATAAGGTGTGCTTGTGGGATGCTATTCTCTCTTCATTTGCGCTAGTGACATAGCTGTGTTAGTTCTGTGAAAGTTTGTTGACATCTACCTTTATGATTTTATAGTGTATACTGCAATGAAATTCACTGGAAAAAATTAAAGAAAATGTGTTGCTGATAAAAATACTTCAAACAAAACAAAACAAACAAAAAAAACCCAATAAAGTGAAACAAACAAAAGCCCCCCAAAAGCATACTAGGCTAAGATGAGTTTACAGGCATCTTGTTCTGGAGAACATAGATACAAATATTGTGTCCTTGCTCATTTTTTTTAGTTAATGTAACCTTGATGGCAAAAACTAGACTGTACAAGAAAAGAAAATTATAGGCCAATCACATACAAATATGACTCCACAATCTTTTTATAAATCAAAATTTAGAAAAGAAACTAGCAAACAAGGAACACAGATGTATTAGAGAAGTAAAACAAATGGTAAATAAAATTCAGGTAGTCCAAATTAAAATTTAGAATCAGTACATTTTATAGATAGACCCTGTGTAAAGCTTCAAATAATTTAGATATTCAGGCTGGTCATATTCAGCTCTCAGAAATAACTATAGACCAGCAAATCTTATAGAGCTCATTATAAAGAAAGATTCAATTTCCCCATTATCCAATTAACCTTTTTCCTAAGAAGCAGCAAGGAGAAAGAACATGGAGGGAATGTTACAGGTTTGGTTAGATTCCATTTTACCTATTACTAATACTCCTGAAGAAGGCAAAGCCTATCAATGAAGCTGGCTGTTCCAACTCAGAAAACACAAGCTTTTGCCCAGGCGCAGTGGTTCTCAAGGTGTGGGCTCAGACTAGCCTCATCAGCAGCACCTGGGAACTTTGTAGAAATAAATATTTTTGTTTTTCTTTGTTTTATTTTGTTTTGTTTTGTTTTTGAGACAGAGTCTTGCTCTGTTACCAGGTTGGAGTGCAGTGGCATGCTCTCAACTCACTGCAACCTCCATCTCCTGGGTTCAAGGGATTCTTCTGCCTCAGCCTCCAAGTAGCTGGGCCTACAGGTATGTGCCACCACGCCCAGCTAATGTTTTGTATTTTTAGTAGAGATGGGGTTTCACCATGTTGGCCAAGATGGTCCCCACCTGTTGACCTCGTGATCTGCCTGCCTCGGCCTCCCAAAGTGTAGAAATGAGTATTTTAAGGTCCCACACTGAATCTCTAAATCAGGAACTCTAGGGGTAGAGCCAAAGACACTGTGTTTCCGTAAGTTCTCCAGGTGCCATGAACTTTAAAGTCTGAGAACTGCTGTCTTGGGGTAGAAGATTCTGTTGCAAGTGGGCAAATGCTGTATATTATGCTACATTCTTCTTTCTTTCTATTTACTCCAAGAGTCAAAACACAACAAAGAGATGAGAAAGGAATGTTCTGAAAGGAAATGCAACCCTCAACCAAATCAAAGTGACATTTAAGCACACAGAAAAGGGAAGAACTGAAACCTACCCTTTAGCTTTTCTAAATATGTGAGAATATTGTGAGGTATTAAAAACAACTTATGAAAAGTTATTCTGTTACTTGATGAGATTTTTTTGATATCAACTTTACTATATTTTAAATTACAGAGTAATTGTAGAAAAATAAGACTGCAGATAAGCACAAAAAAATGAAAAAAATAAACTTGTAATTGCGTTATCCACAGATAATGTTTTAAAGGATTTATAAATTCGTTTAATAATATCTTTTGATAACTGGTAGGACCCATTCTACATAATTACTCATTTGTTTCATAATTTTTCTAACTATACTTGTGATAATATATTTGCACATAGTCTTACAGATTTTAAATAAACAGTTTCATACAGTACATATAATTTTGTAACTTGTATGTTATATAAAAAAACATAATGAAACTGTCTACATCTCTTTGTATTTAAACATATTTTCTTCTACAGTGTTTAAATGTGGCATATCATTTTATTGCTCAAATGTGTCATAATTTACTCAATCTGCTATTGTCAAACAAGCAATATTCCTAATCGCTTACTGTTATAAAAACTCTATAATAAACATTTTCGTAGGAAATACTGCTCATATACTAAAGTTAATGAAGGTTTTTGTTTATTATTACTACTCTTTTCCCTCTTCACTCTCTCTTCCTCTTTTTCTCTCTTAAACACACACACACACACACGCACGCACGATTGCTGTTCTATTTTCATATATATATATATAACCAGAATTATTTGTATATTTGGGCTACTCAACAATTGGTGATCTTTTCCAAGTTAATATAAAATAGAATGTAATAAAATGTTGTGTTGTGGGCCGAGTGCAATGGCTCAAGCCTGTAATCCCTGTACTTTGGGAGGCTGAGGAGGGTGGATCACGAGCAAGAGATCGAGACCATCCTGGTCAACATGGTGAAACCCCGTCTCTACTAAAAATACAAAAAATTAGCTGGGCACGGTGGAGCATGTCTGTAATCCCAGCTACTCAGGAGGCTGAGGCAGGAGAATTGCCTGAACCCAGGAGGCAGAGGTTGCGGTGAGCCGAGATCGCGCCATTGCACTTCAGCCTGGGTAACAAGAACAAAACTCAGTCTCAAAAAAAAAAAAAAAAAATGTTGTATTGTGTTTATGTAAATGTAAGTATGGTTGAACACTTTTAATGTATTCCTAAGCTCTTTTTCTTCATTTGCAACTTATTAACATACTATATTTATTTTTGTATCTTTTAAACGTTGTATTTGTTTACATTGCAAACAAACATGTATATAGATTCCTGCTTTTCTAAAGGGCAAACCAATAGCAGATATAAAATGAAAGTCCCCTTAATGCTCCTATGTCAACTTTAATCTCATTTTCTTCCCCAGAGATACCAATTATTTACACTCCAGTTATGTCTTTTAAATACTTTTTTAGTCATTTACACACATACACACACACACACACACACATTTATATATACATATAGGTTGTTAACAAAATTTTAGCCACATTGTACACAGAGTTCTCTAAATTGCTTATTTTTTCTTTCTTATTATATTTTGAGAAATTTTTCATATCAGTATACACAAATTATTTTTCTATGGCTTTATTTTTTCAGTGGAATATATATATGATAATTTTTAAAATAATTCTTTTAAAAAGATGTTATAGCTGTTTTCAGTTGTTTAATGTCATAAATAATGTCCCAATAATGTTTTACATATAATTTTGTAATGTAACCAATATGTTACATCAAGACTCAGTAAAATCAGAACATTTCTTTCTGTCAATTAACTATACAATCCCCTACTGATTTCACCCTACCTCTGGATAAAATCTCTATAAGCCCTTTAATATTATCTCTTGGACATTTAGTAAGTCTTCTAGTAGTGTGAGTTATCATAATAGTGCCCCAACAGGCATTCAGGCATAGCATGGGCCAGGCAGCGTGCTAAGAGCTTTGCATGTATAGTTTTTCAATTATCATAACAGGCCCGGTGCTGTGGCTCACATCTGTAATCCCAACACTTTGGGAGGCAGAAGCAGGTGGATCACTAAGGTCGGGAGTTCAAGACCAGCCTAGCCAACACGGTGAAACCCTTTCTCTACTAAAAATATGAAAATTAGCCGGGCATGGTGGCACTTGCCTGTAATCCCAGCTACTCAGGAGGCTGATGCAGGAGAATTGCTTGAACCTGGGAGGTGGAGGTTACAGTGAGCTGAGATCATGCCACTGCACTCCAGCTTGGTCGACAGAGCAAGACTCTTCATAACAACCAAAGAAAGTAGGCATCTTAGATGAGGAAACATAGAAACTTGGCTTACAAAGGGCACACATAGCTATTTCAGTGTAAACAGCAGAATCGGTTATTATTTACACAATAAAACCAATTATATGAGAAGAATTTATTTAAAAAAACAGATGTCTGCAGTGATATGTTGCTTCTTTCAAAGATAAATACTGGCCCGTGGTGGTTGTATTATTGTACGTTGACTTGAATTCTTCACTGTGATTATCCAGGAGACTACATGCATTTATGAACATTTGTGCACTTCTCTCCCACTGTGGATGCATTTAGCTTCAGTGTGAAGCACTGCTATTTTAACCTAAAGCACTGTCTAAGAAGTCTTAATTCTTAGTCCATAATTACAATACTTGGACTTCATCCACCCTTATACTGATATAGTATTTACTAGTAATATTATTCTGAACAACACAGAAAATGAAACAAAACAAAACAAAAAAGGTCCTCTATCCTTTAGCCTGTATTGATTAACTAAGAAGGAACATTTTCATTTCCATGGTAGGCAGACAAGCAACATCTCCCTTGCATAATAATGTTTTTAGTCTGCAAAGATTTAGCTGGCCCATAGCCCTAGACTGCGTGAAGACACCTAATTAGTCCATCAAATGCTACAACTCAAGGCAGCTCTGCATGTTCTTCTGTATAAATAACATATATCATTCCTTAAATTCCTCAGATTAGCCCTCCACCTTCCAGCAAGGTTCATGTTTAAAATCTTACCAAAAAGTCTGGAAGGGGAAAGGGAATTAAATCTATCTCAAGCTTATTAACTTTTAAAGTTTACACCAAAATAACAGAATGACCTGTCAAATAGTCAAAGGAACACTTTGGCTTTCTCGGACACTAATTAGGTTAATCCTCTGACAGCAGAAAACTTAAAAATGCTTCCTCACTTTTGTCAGTCTAGTTCTACTCTTGTTAGAAGAGGTCATTTTTTAAAATTGTATGAGTTTATTCATTAGGAGAGAAGTCACTCATCTTAAGATAATTATCCATATTTCTCATCTCAGACAGTTACGTTTTTTGGAAAAAAATGCAAGGATGAATATTTTCCCTGTTGATACTGTAATTGCAAAAATATAAAACAATATTTCTAACAAAATTACAAAGATGTCCAGTTTCAGCCTTTGTGGCTCTCCTATCTCTGTGGTCTTTCCTGTTTACTATATTTTCTTCCTTCCTTTTTTTTTTTTAAGATGGAGTCCCACTCTGTTGCCCAGGCTGGAGTACAGTGATGCAATCTCAGCTCACTGCAACCCCTGCTTTAGAGTTCCAGCCTTTCTCCTTTCTCAGCCTCCCCAGTAACTGGGATTACAAGCACCCGCTACCACGCCTGCCTAATTTTTGTATTTTTAGTAGAGACAGGGTTTCATTATCTTGGGCAGGCTGGTCTTGAACTTCTGACCTCAAGTGATCTGCCTGCTTCAGCCTCCCAAAGTGCTGCTGGGATTACAGGCATGAACCACTGCACCTGGCCTCTTTCTTCATGTTTAAACAGCAGTTTCACAAGTCAGGCCACGCTCTTTTTCTCTTCATTTCCTTCCTCTCTAACTGCCTTTAGCCACACTTAGAATCAGTTTAAATCCCTCACATTTATCTCCGGGCCAGATGCTTTATTTAGGTGTGCAGATGCTTCACTGACACACATACGTAACTCATAACGGATTGTCCTTCATTGACAGCCCCTAGCACTCAACCCCTTAATGCCTAACACCAAATTCCTGCTTTGGCTGTGCTCAACTTGTTTCCTCAAAGCTTTTCCATCTTAGCAAGGAACTGGAAGTCATCCTCAATAGGTCTGCTTCTCTCTATGTATAAGTTCAGGTACATCCTAAACAATTCTCAGGTCTTTCCATGTATCTCCACCAACAACGCACAACCCCAGTCTAAGGAGTTTTGTCTCTTTCGGGAAGAATACGAAAGTGAAACCCTCCTATTTCCCTGTGGTAGTATGCCATTATTGCACACACTGTAGCCTTGTTGATATTTTAAAATGTGAATCTGATCTTGTCACCTCCAGCCTTATCTACTAATCACCTTTGTGGCTTCCTATTTTTCTTAGAATAAAGATAGAGTATACTCGGGCTTCCTATAACCTGCCCTCTGCTCTTATTGGTCTTATTTTGAACCACTCTCCTTTACCATCTGTGTTACTTTTCTTTCATTTTCAAGAATATTTTAAACACCATCCCACCTGAGGGCTTTCATACATGTCATCACCTTGGTCTGACACTGTTTTTACCTCACACTCCCTTAATTGCTGACTCCTATGGTGACATGAAGATCTGCCACTCAAATCCTCCCTCAGGAAAGATGTGATGTCCCAGCTGCTAGGTGTACTACTGATATACAACTTCAACTGTAAGTCCCTTCAAGGACTGCCTCAGTTGCAGGGATCCATCCACCTTGCCCAAGAGCATACTCATCTTGGAGAGACCCACATCCAACGACTGACTGAGTGGAGTATCTTCCAGCAACTTGAATGGACCATTGTAGCTGCAGAGCTCCCCAAGGGGTCCCCTGAGGCTGGCATCACAGTTTGACCTCTCCCTCTGCTGAATACTGTTTCTCCCCCTTCATTTCCCAAATGTAGATCCTAGTGGTTCTCTCTAATAAACATTCTGCCCACTAAATTGTCTCAGAATTCCCTTCCAATATACTCCTTTTCCAGAGGTTGGCTTAAATGTCACTTCCTGAAGGAAGCTGTGCATTAGTTTCCCAGGGCTGCCAAAAAAAAAAAAAAACTCATAAACTTGGTGACTTATAACAACAGAAATTTATTATCTCACACTTATGGATGGCTAGAAATCTGAATCTTAAATCAGGGTGTCAGCAGGGCCATACTGTCTCTGAATGCTCTAGGGATGGATCATTTCCTGCCTTTTATAGTTTCTGGTGTTACCAGCAATCAGCAATCCTTGGTGTCCCTTGGCCTGGAGATGCATCACTCCAATCTCTGCTTCCATCTTCAATAAGGCTTTTGCCCTGTGTGTTAATGTCTCCATGTTCAATTTTTTTCTCTTCATGTAAGGATACATATATTGAACTTAGGGCCCATCCTCACCCAGAAAGACATCATATTAACTCAATTATATTTGCAGAGACCCTTGTATTAGTCTGTTCTCTCACTGTGGATAAAGACATACCTGAGGTTGGGTAATTTATAAAGAAACAAAAGTTTAATGGAATCACAGTTCCACGTGGCTGTGGAGGCTTCACAATCATGGCAGAAAGTGAAAAGTACATCTTTCATTGCAGCAGACAAGAGAGAATGAGAGCCAAGCAAAGGAGAAACCCCTTATAAAATCATCATCTCTTGCGAGACTTATTCACTACCAGGAGGACAGTACAGGGGAAACCACGGCCAGCCGTGATTAAATTGTCTCTGACCGGGTATGGGAGCTACAATTCAAGAAGAGATTTGGGTGGGAACACAGCCAAACTATGTCAATCCTATTTCTAAATAAAGTTACATCCACAGGTTTCAACATATCCTTTTTAGAGGCAAGCTTCAAACCATGAGCTATATGACTGAAGACATATTCAGATGTAAGTAACGTAAGTTATAATAGATATCTGTCATTCTTTTCAGTGATTAAACATCTTTAAACTTTTTTTCTGTTATTTAGAGATTTTTCCTAAATCTCACCATAAAAGTCCAACATCTGTTTTCCCAGCCTCCTTTACAGTAAGGATAAAGCACTTAACTTTCATCATCAGAAGCGTTTCTGCCAAACACTGAATTCAAAGTCAATGGTGCCAAAAAAGCATACACTGTAAAGAATCTATTTGGGGAAGAAAGGTGACAGTGACATCTAACTTCCAGAGGCAGGGGTGTCAGAGTTCAGGTACTATCAACTACAAATGCATAATATTTATACTCAAGAGTGGTGGCTAAGTTCGCTTCAGCAGACCAGTTACGTTGTGTGATTTGGGGTACTGATACTGGAAAAGAGTTTCTAAGCAGGGCTCTCTGAAAAGTTAGTAAGCTTAATGTACTTTCAAACTGCTTTCTGAAAATAGTCAGAGTATTTATTATCTGCAACTAAGCCCATAAGTCCTATGTAAATCTAACTTGTTTTAGTTACTTAAAAGAAGAAATGAGGATGAAGTAAATAACTGTATTAGTTTGAACCTCTGTAAAGATGCAGAGGTAGAGTTAGAATCTGGGACTCAAATGCTATTAGGACTTCCTATGTATTCAGCTCATCACATCTCTGCTTTTCTCTGTGTGACAAATTCACTCTTTCAGGCTGATTATCCCCGCTGGAACCAGGATCAGCAGCAGCCCCTATTCTCTCATCCTGGTTTTTGAGAGAACAAAGAAAAGGACTTCTCTTTGCCAGTTAGAGTTTTAAAAATCCAGACAAAATCCTTTGATTAGCGATCTTGAGTCAAAATGCTCACTCCACGGATGAATTAGTATCATCAGGAAATTGAGTTACTATAAGTTAATTCTAGCTGCTGTGGCCAGAGAAGGAAGTTGTCGAAATCTCTTTAAGAATACCAACCAGAGACGAGATCCAAGATGGCTGATCGCTAACAGCTCGGGATTGTAGCTCCCAGTTAAAGCTCGGAAAACGTGAGGACACCACATTTTCAGAGGAATTTTCAATGCCCACGGACCAGAAGATTTCCAGTGGAGGAGCCCCGCGGGTCGCCAGCGCGACTTCTGTGGCCGGTGCAGTGGTCTTGTCGTCGCCTCGGCGCGGCAGCTCTTCGTGCAGAGTAAACGGGACTGGTTCCCCTACTGACTGGTGTTTGGAGCTCCGGGAAGGCAGAGCCGCTTCTTGCGGACTCAAGAAGGAAGCCAGACCGGAGATTCCCAGGCAGAAGAGCACCATCAGTCTTATCGCTGCTGTTTTGGCCGGCGCAGTGGGTTTCTCGGATTCCAGCACTGGGAATCAATAAACTGGACATCCTCTCAGGAACTTAATCAGAAAGGCGCTAATTGTAAAGACAACAGATAAATAAAATCACAATAAAGGGAAAAAAACAGCCTAAAAAGGCCGAGAATACTGAAAGTCAGAACCCCTCTCCCTCTACAGGGGATAGCAATTCCTCATCAGCAACGGAACAAGCCCTAATGGAAGAGGACTGTGTTCCATTATCTGAAGCAGGCTTCAAAAGGTGGATGACAAAAAATTTTTGGGAGCTGAAACAACTTGTTCTAACCCAATGTAAAGAAACTAAGATCTTTGAAAAAAGATTTGACGAAGTGTTAAAAAGAATGGACATTATAGAGAGGAATATAAATGAACTAATGGAGTTGAAAAATACAACATGAGAACTTAGTGAAATATGCACAAGTTTGAATAGCCGAATTGATCAAGCAGAAGAAAGGATATCAGAGGTCGAAGACCAATTTAATGAAATGGAACGAGAAGACAAGAATAGAGAAAAAAGGATAAAAAGGAATGAGCAAAGTCTTCAAGAATTATGGGACTATGTGAAAAGACCTAATCTACATTTGATAGGTATACCTGAATGTGATGGAGAGAATGAATCCCAGCTGGAAAATACTCTTCAGGATATTATCCAGGAGAATTTTCCCAATCTAGCAAAGCAGGACACTATTCAACCTCAGGTAATACAGAGAACACCACAAAGATATTCCTTAAGAAGAGCAACCCCAAGACACATAATTGTTAGATTCACCAGGGTTGAAAGGAAGGAGAAAATACTAAGGGCTGCCAGAGAGACAGGTCAGGTTACCCACAAATGGAAGCCTATCAGACTTACAGCAGATCTCTCAGCAGAAACCCTACAAGCCAGAAGACAGTGGGGGCCGATATTTAACATCCTTAAAGAACAGAACTTTCAGCCCAGAATTTCATATCCTGCCAAACTAAGCTTCACAATTGAAGGAAAAATAAAATCTTTTATGAACAAGCAAGTACTCAGAGATTTTATTACCACCAGGCCTGCTTTACAAAACTTTTGAAAGAAGCATTACACACAGAAAGGAACAACCAGTATTAGCCTTTCTAAAAATATACCAAAAAGTAAAGAGCATCAACATAAAGAAAAATTTACATCAACGAATGGATAAAATAGCCAGTTAACATCAAATGGCAGTAATCCTAAATTTAAATTGACTAAATTCCCCAATCAAAAGATACAGCCAAAACCTAACGGTATCTACATCCAGACCCATTTTATATCCAAAGATACACAAAGACTCAAAACAAAGGGTTGGAGAAAGATTTACCAACCAAATGGAGAGCAAAAATAAATAAATAAACAAAAAGGAGTTGCAATTCATGCATTTGATAAAACAGATTTCAAAGCAACAAAGACAGAGTGGCATAAGGATCAATGCAACCTAACACCCAGATACATAAGACCCATAAAGAGATTTAGACTCAACGAGACAGAAAATTAATAAGGATATCCAGAATCTGAACTCAGATCTGGAATAAGTAAACTTAATAAGCACTTGTAGAGCTCTCCACTTTAGATACATAAAATATACATTCTCTACTTTAAATACACAAAATAATGATCAGCCATTATTAATACCCATTCATAGAATAAAGCAATATTCCTGTTCTCTCTCCCTCTTTTTCTTCCTCTCTTTTCCTTTCCTAAAAAAAAAAAAAAAAAGAAAAGAAATTAGGTACTTACACATGCTACCTATAATATGGAAAAAAAAAAGAGAAAATAAAAAAAAAAACACTGAAATAAAATTTAAGTACAAGGGTTACGTAATTGTGAAATGGATTCAAATTTTGGACATGGAGTCCTTAATTGGCTTGCAACTGAATGGTAAGCAAGATTTTGTTGTTTTTGTTTTTGAGATGGGGCCTCACTCAAAAAAAAAAAAAGAATACCAATCAGAGCAGAGAGTAGAAAGAAATGAGCAGATTCCCCCTAAGTGGAAAGGTTTAGGGGTAGAAAGAAAGTGGGTGGCATAAATATGGCCAAAGGAAAAAATGACTGTGAGCCTGGCAACTACCTTAATTTGTGTCCACTGTGGTGAACATTTCCTTCCTTCTTTCCTTCCTTCCTTCCTTCCTTCCTTCCTTCCTTCCTTCCTTCCTTCCTTCCTTCCTTCCTTCCTTCCTTCCTTCTTTCCTTCCTTCTTTCTTCTCTTTTCTTTTTTCTTTCTCCAACTCTTGCCCTGTTGCCCAGGATGGAGTGCAGTGGCACAATCTTATATTGTCTCTCTGCAGCCTCCAATTCCCAGGTCCAAGCAATTCTTGTGCCTCAGCCTTGCAAGTAGCTGGGATTACAAGCATGGGCCACCATGCCCAGCTAATTTTTGTATTTTTAGTAGAGACGGGGTTTCACCATGTTGGCCAAGCTGCTCTAGAACTCCTGACCTCAGGTGATCATCTACCTCGGCCTCCCAAAATGCTGGGATTACAGGCATGAGCCATTGCACCAAGCCACTGTGAATATTTTCTATTCCTATAGATAAACTTTGATCTGTGTCTACAAATAGTATGAAGTACTAACTCTTTAGAACTTAAAATGATTAAATGGACCTTACATACATGAATTTGAATATGGGTTTCATGTATACACAAATTCTGCTAAACACCACTATATTCCCAGTGTCTTAGGGATATAGCAAATAGAATATGGAGATGTTGGCATTTATTATTAAATAGCCAAATAAGTAAGGAATTATCTGATTCAGTGAATGAATCTAAACCAGATATCAGAGTAACCAAGGGGTAGCACGTGTTTCAAAAAAAAAAGTTTGTGCCTTTTACCCAATCTACTTCATATTTTATTTCATTTCATATTAAGAGATAATTGGATAAAATTACAGGATCAAAGTGATTCTACTCTTTAATAGATTTAAACAAGTTACTTAAGTTCTCTAAGATTAGAATTCCTCATCTATCCAAAGAGAATAATATTAGGACTAATGTCTTAAGATCCTTGCAACAAATGTGATATTAAGTGGAACAGGGTTTTCACTCAACACAAGTTTACTTCTGTTATTCTATCCATCAGATACAAGTGACTCCTAAGTGATTTTACTACCTTACTCCCATGATCACATCTATAAGCCTCTGCCTGCATTGACTCTCTATCCCAATGCTTTTGATTTGTTCCAGTAAATCTACACTCTCTTGAATAAAACTTAGCATCTTCTTAAAAAAATAGAAAAGAAAGTAATCTTCCAAAACAAAGTCAATAAACAAAAGAAATTTTTCTCTAACTCCATCTCACTTTGAGGTTGGAAGTGGAAAACAATGAAATGATTTCTTCAATAAATAACAAAGCATTTTGTCTTTTTAGAGTCATTTCCTTCCTTACAGCTTCCTTATAGCTCTCAATGAGTCTCAGGTGTAGCTCTCCTAACAGCAGAAGGTAGAAGATCACTGGGACCGAGAATAAGTTAAGGGAGAAAAAACATAGACATAGTCCTCCACTTCATCATTAAAACAGATACAATCTCCAAAAATGTGATATCCCCCAAATATTTACATGACAATTAAATTTACAGATATAATTAGCCTATATATAATCATTGTTCATTATTATGTATCATAATCAGAGTACAGCTCTTGCCAAGCTAATGTGTCCTCACTCAGAGAAAGAACTAACCATGAACAAAGAGGTTGACCATTAGTCTCAGATTTGACGATACGATTAATGTAAAGCAACCAGTGAGCTTTCTCAGGCCTAAACACATTGATCCCTGGAAGATTCATTTATTTTTTCTCCTTACTGATTTAAGGAAAGAAAACAAAACAAGCAAACAACAACCAAACCAAACCAAACAAAACAAAACAAAATGTTCAGAAAACAAAAGCAAAAGACCCTCGAAGTCTTGCCAAGAATTTTCCTGTTTTTCTCTGAAAGGGACAGTTTGGGTGAACCTAAGTATATTTACACAAGAAATAAACATACAGGAAATGTGTAATTAGTTTGCGATTTTATAATTAGTGTGTTTATGATAGTTTCCCTCTGAAGGAGGGAAAATTAATAGACTTACAAGGCTAAAAATTTGTTGAGTTATTTTTGAACTATTATTTTAAGAGTCTAAAAGAGGCTTTAGGGTTCATCTAAAAGTGGTATCATCTGTTCTTATTATGATCTCTCTCCACTGAAGACTATATTATTTTATATAAAAGTACAATATTGTCAGAGAATGAGTTATAAAATGTTAATTTCCAATCTAGCTCTCATTTTATTATGTAATTCTATCTTTAAGCCAAATATATAACAAACAAATTACTTCACAAAATGAAAAGATTGCCTTATCAAATTACTATTTTATGGGCATAAAAAAAAAAGCAGACTACATTTGTCTTGTTGAATACTTTTTAAGATAGATACATCTGTAAACTCCTTTGGAAAGGTGAAAAACATTGTTATCCACCCATCATCTAAATATGTACTTACTTCTTACTGCAACGTTTTCGAGTTTATGACCATAAAATAGCTTTCACTCTTGATTTTTACAAGCTTTAGTTCTGCCATCTGAAAAAAATCATTTATTCATCCATCCATCTATTTTTTGATTAATTCTGAAATATAATTTTATCACCAGTGGTACATATGCTAGGTATCAGCATGGTCATGTGAAGAAGCTGATTCTCCATTATAACAGCCAGTCTTGTACCAATTTCTTTAACTTTCTTGCCTCTCTATCTAGATCTTGTCCTCACAGATATTAGTATGCCTGGTCTGTCCTTGTCATAGAATTCTCAGTTGAAATTTTATCTCCCCAAGGTATACCATTGGTCATAATATCAAAGGTGGTACATTCCCAATCTGTCGTCTTACTTTACCTTATTGATTTTACTAAGGAAATTACCATCAGAATCTACAATATTCTTTTAGTTGTTTATATAATTATTGTCCATATCTGTGAGCAAGAATATAAGTTTCATGAGAGCAAGAGGCCTAGCATATATTGATCAGTGCTTGGTCTCCAACACCTTGAAGAAAAAAATTAGTGAGTAAATAAATAAATCCTAGTTGGAAATGGATATAGACATTTATCAAATGATAATATATAAATTAAAAGCTCAAGAATATTAAGTTCTACAAGAGAGTTGAAAATGGTTTTGTAAGTGTGTGTTATAGGGAAGTTTAACCATGTCAAAGCCAATTTGAAAAATAATGAATTAACCTAGGTGTATGAAGGACTCTACCCTCACCTAAAAAGCCCAAGGAAAGACTAGTTGAAACATACATTGTTGAGCCAAAAAGTTACTTTGGTTATAGTGTGAAACTAGGTTAGGATGAGGATGTATATGAAGATAAGAGGATGCAACATACAACTCATCAGTCCCAAACAACTGCATGGATGGTGGTGACACTCAGTGAAGTGGAAGACTCTGGAAAAAGACAAAATTTAGTGGGTGAACAGATATGCTGTGCTGAGTTGGAGGCATTCTTGAGATATCTGAGTAGTGATTTTGAATAAGCAGTTGAGTATATACATCTCCAGTTCAAAGGGAAAGTCGGAACTGGAGAGCTCGACTTTGGAATTATCTATAATGGAAATCACAAATGAAGGTGATATCACCTGGATAAAATGAGTGATTTTACTTCCTTTCTCATCCAATTTAGATGGCATTCTCTGCCATTATAACCATTCTTGTACTTAAAAAAAAAAAAAAAAAACTTGCCTCTCTTTCTATGATGACTGCAGAGGGAATTCTAAATAAATTCATCTGTTTCCCTTCTTCACTCGTAAATAAGACTGGAGAAAATCAACAACCTTGCAGATTGCACTTTCCTTTCCCAGTGTGGAAGGCTGGTCATGATGCTCTGGGTCTATGGGCTTTGGATCTCACAGAAACATTGACGAAATCATTTTTGCTTATGATGTGTCATTTAAAAAGGCCTCTTTAGAAAACATAGACCCAGTTTGAGTGCCTGAACTCTGTTTTTCCTTAGAGGAACAGTTTTTCCTCTGGTCATTCAGGTAGATCAGGTTGTCAACTGCAAATACCCTTTTCCCAAAGTATAAACAGTAAATCTTCATATTTATCTGTACTCAAAAGAGGAGAAATATTTCTTAAGAATTATATGTAAAGAGGTATTCTCACCTGCTATAAACCAATTTAAGTATGTCACATTATTGCAAAAAGCCATTTTTTTTGTTTGTTTCTTATGGAAAAGTTAGAGACAGTTAAAAAAATAAAGCTTCAAGTGGGGCCCAAATTTTGGGTGGCAGCCCAGAATGGCAGAAGAGGCAGGTTTGGAAACACAGCAGGCAGAGACACAGATAATCATCATCAGAAGAGGCAAGTGCAGATTTACCCTGAAGCTAATGATGCTTAAACAATGGAGCCCTCCTATCTGACTGCTGAGAGTGCAGAGAGTTTCTGGAAATTGTGGAAGGTTCTAGGTAGACAGAGTAAACAACTTTGGAAGCAACTCAGATAAATAACCTTGAAATATCTGGAATGAAACTAATCTCCATCTCCAACTTTTAAAAATCAAAAACATGATACAGGATACAAAAGAAAAAAATCTTCAGTGAAATAGCAGAAGTAAAAGACAACCACAACTTCTGGAAATCACTTAGAGAAATGTAAAATGCACTGTAAAGTCTCAGCAATAAAATCAAACAAGTAGAAGAAAGAACTTCAGAGCTCAAAGAGAAGACTTTCAAATGAACCCAACCCATCAAAAACATAGAAAAAAATTTTTTTAAATGAACAAAGCCTCTAAGAAGTTTGGAACTATGTTAAGTGTCCAAACCTAAGAATAATTGGTTTTCACAAGGAGAAAGAGAAATCTAATTTTGAAAAACATATCTGAGGGAAAAATTGAGGAAAACTTCCCTGGCATTGCTAGAGATCTAGACACGAAAATACAAGAAGCTCAAAGAACACCTGGGAGATTTTCACATAAAGATTATCACCTAGGCACAGAGTCATCAGGCATCAGGTTATCTAAAGTAAAGGAGGTGAGGGGGAACCCGGGCGGTGGCGGGGTAGGGGGGAGTATCTTAAGAGCTGAGAGGCAAAAGCGTCAGATAATCTATAGAAACAAACAAACTGACAAACACCCTATCAGAGTAACAACAGATTTGTCAGCAGTAACCAAGCTAGAAGGGATTGGGATCCTATTTTTAGCCTCCTTAAACAAAATAATTTTCAGTCAAGAATTTTGTATCCAGTGAAAGTAAACTTCATAAATGAAGGAAAGATACAGTCTTCCAGACAAATAAATGCTGAGAAAATGTACCACTACCAAGCCAGAACGACAAGAACCACTAAAAGGAGCTCTAAATCTTAAAACAAATCCTCAAGGTACACCAAAATAGAACCTCCATAAAGCATACATCTCATAGGACCTATGTAACAATAACACACAAAAAAAGGTATTCAGACAACAAATAGCACAATGAATAGAATGGTACCTCACATCTCAATACTAACATTGAATGTGAATGGCCTAAATGCGCCACTTAAAAATTAAAGAATGGCAGAATGAATAAGAATTCACCAAGTTTCTGCTGTCTTCAGGAGACTCACCTAACTCAAGGACTCACATAAACTTAAGGTAAAGAGGTGGGCAAACATATTCCATGCAATGGACACGAAAAGCAAACAGGAGCAGCTATTCTTACATCGGACAAAAAACAAACTTAAAAACAACAGAAGTTTAGAAAGACAAAGAGGGACATTACATAATGATCAAAGGACTATCCAAGACAAAAATATCACAATTCTAAATATGTATGCACTTAACACTGGCGCTCCCAAATTTATAAACAATTACTACTGTACCTAATAAATGAGATAGACGGCAACACAATAACAGTGGGGATTTTAATACAATAATCCCTTGGTATCCATGCAGGATTGTTTGCAGTACCTCCCTCAGATACCAAAATTTGTGAATGCACAAATCACTGACATAAAATGATGTAGTATTGGCATATAGGATGCACAACCTCCCATATACTTTAAATCACTTCTAGATTACTTATAATAGCTAATACAATGTGAAAGCTATATAAATAGTTGTATACTATATTGTTTGGGCAATCATAACAAGAAAAAGTCTACATATTCAGTACAGGTGCAATTAAAAAATATTTTCAATATGAGATTGGCTGAATCCATGGCTACAGAACACATGGATATGTGGGAACAGCTGTATTCTCTTCTGCATTGCTCTTATATTGCTCACCACTTTAATTTCATTTCCACAATGATTGGATATTACTTATGAGAGTATTTCTTAATTTTAAATTAGGCAATATTATTTTTTGTTTTCAAAAATTCAACTTTTAATAATTTATTTTTATTTCTTAATTATGAACATATATAAATTAGATCAATATTATGTCCATTATTTATAGTCCATAAGTGTCTCTGTATATCTCTTTATTGATATTTCCTATGCATTCATATATATAATGAAATGTGTTGAATACATGATTCAGTTACCTTATATTTTATCTATTTTTTGCTTATGATATCTATCTTATCTTAAAAGAAATATATTAAAATATTTTAATTTTTAAGGTTTATATTGCATTATTAGTAGTATGGGCTTTGAATATATTCATCTCCTATTTATTTATTTTGGTGCTTAGGAATTTTTTATTATAATATTTCTCTCTTAACTTGGAGTTCTTTATTAAATTCTGCACCTCAATGTTCTTTATTGCCATTAACCTAAAATTCAACTCTACATTATTTATATTGCCATTTTCATTTTGCTTTGCTCATCTGGTCTCTCCTTGATCATATCTTCATTTTCAACTTTTTTAATGTGCAGTTTTAAGTGTCTCTTAAAAACAGGGAAGAGCTAGGTTTGAAGTTTTAATCCAATCTTGTGATCGCTGTTTTTTAGAACCATTGAGCATGTTCCCATTTAATGTAGAAACTTACTTATTTCATTTCATTGTTTTGTTCCATTAACATGTTCAATTTATTTTGCTTTATTATTTCATCTGTTTTTGTAGGTACTTTTGCTCTTTTACCCCTTCTTAACTTGGATGTTTGTATATATAATCACCTTTCCTTTCCCCAAATTCATTATTTTGCCCATCAAGAGGCTCTGCTTTCTTAATGCACAGCCTCATGAAAATTTTAGAATACATATTTTCCTTCCTCCTCCTGTCACAAGTGTTGCTGAGTTCATTTAGGGATGACTTTTTTGGGTATTTAAAACATTTTTATTTTATTTTATTTTATTTTACATTCTGGGATAAATGTGCAGGATTTGCTAGTTTGTTACATAAGTAAATGTGTGCCATGGTGGTTTGCTGCACAGATCAACCCATCACCTAAGTATTAAGCCCTACATGCATTAGCTATTTACCCTGATGCTGTCCCTCTCTCAGCCCCTCCACCCCCAACAGACCCCAGTGTATGTTGTTCCCCTTCCTGCATCCATGTGTTCTCATTGTTCTCACTTATAAGTGAGAACATGTGATGTTTGGTTCTCTGTTCCTGCATTAGTTTGCTGAGGACAATGGCTTCCAGCTCAGTCCGTGTCCCTGCAAAGGAAATGATCTCATTCCTTTTTATGGCTGCATAGTATTCCATGGTGTATTATGTACCACATTTTCTTTATACAGTCTGTTATTGACAGGCATTTGAGTTAATTCCAAGTCTTTGCTGTTGTGAATAGTGATACAATTAACTTATGCATGCATATATCTTTATAATAGAATGATTTATATTTCTTTGGGTATGTACCCAGTAATTGGATTGCTGGGTCAAATGTATCTCTAGTTCTAGTTATTTGGGGAATCACCACACTGTCTACCACAATGACTGAACTAATTTACATTCCCACCAACAGTGTAAAAGCATTCCTATTTCTCCACGGCCTCACCAGCATCTATTGTTTCTTGACTTTTAATTCCAGTTTTCTCCTTGCAGTGCCTGCCTTCTATGTCAATATTTATCTCTTAACTTCCACATTCACACTTAGGCTATCATTTTTTTTCTTACAATTAACTCTATATATTGCAAGATTTTTTTTGCTTACCATGGTCTCCTTTTCACTTCATCTTCTGCTATTTGATGTTTCTGTTATGATTCATTTGGTTTGAAGAGTTCTTTTCTAATATTTTATGTAAAAGTGGTCCTTGCCTAGCCTCAGTTTTTTTCCCATGATGATGATAAATGATGCTCTGGAAGCATAGAGAGTCTTTGCATTGTCACTGTGGCAGTGGTCTGCATTACACTCTCTTCTAGCTTGGTAAGTCCAAAGCCACCAGTTATGCTCCTGTGACTCTATCTCATACAAATAAAAACACCAGTTGATAAATACATATGTATAAATATATCTACTGTGGAATCATTTATAGAAGTAAAAATCAACTGCTGGTAAAAACTGTAGAGAATGATAACTGATTTAGTAAATTATTATGGTACAAGTATACTTTGAATATTATTTGGAATATTTAAAGAATGAATTAAGGCTATATTAGTGCACTTGAAAGAATTTATGTGAGTATGGGTTAAATTTTTGAAGCCAGAGAAGAGAAGTAATATGGGATCACTTTTGCATAAAAATGACAGCAAAGTCTTATATA
The DNA here is from genome assembly GCA_031835075.1 of Saguinus oedipus. Classification (NCBI taxonomy): domain Eukaryota; kingdom Metazoa; phylum Chordata; class Mammalia; order Primates; family Cebidae; genus Saguinus; species Saguinus oedipus. Next base: position 41,447,221 of record CM063185.1, on the reverse strand, counting down.
TAAATGACTGTGTGTTTTGTGATTCAATTGTTAAACATAGAGAAGAGTATGGGAAAATGTGCAAAAGGTTATTGATATTGTATAGATGAGGTAAGGGGAATTTGGAAAAGAGAAGGAAAGTATTATTAAGTAAAAGAATAAAAGGTGTGATAAAAGCAGTGTATGAGGTACGATTGTGCATATGTAAATATTCATATGTCAGTGTGTGGGTGCCTGCATGTTTGTTTATGTATTTGAAGGGAGAATCACCAAACCATTCATGGTGATTTCCACAGGGAATTGAGATTAAAGGTGGTCTTTATTCTCTTCCTTATAATGGTATATTCTGTTTGGTATATACATTGAGAATTATGTGTTAGTCAAACTAGTAAAGGAAAGCTGCTTTCATTTTGTTAAATAAAGAAAAAAATGTCACAAAAAATTGTGAAAACATCTTATACATATATATTTATCATGGTATTTATATAAATGCAACACTTATGATCATAAAAAGTATAACACTGAATTAATATAATCATCCATCCATCTATCCACCCAGAATAATTCCAATGGACAATCAGGAATAAATAATAGAATGAATAATTTATATAGTATCACAACCAAAAAGTTAGATATCTATACAATGTATACATTTTTGATATTTTATGAATCTATTGATTTACTCAAATATTAACAAAGCATATACTATGTTTTGCATGAACAAAAATATTTATCAGAATTTTTTATGAGTATATTTCTTCTGTTTTAATGTATTCCTATTTAAATATTCTATAATTACCCTCTTCAAATATTTCGGCTACACTCTCCAAAGGTAGAATTCTGCCATCATATTTTAACACAGACCCTTAATATTTATAGTTTTATATGTCTTTGCTTTCATTTTCTAGAATAATGGCTGCTTATATTCTACATTAATAAATCTAGCTAGGGCATGCTTTTCTTTAGGTGGTAACCTGAACTTCATTTTAGAGTAGTCAGATAGATTTGTAGATTCTAGAGGAGAGAACACTCAATGTTGCTGGATTGGAGTGAACAATAGAAAATGTAACAGGGTGTGAAGCAGAGAAAAAAATAGGAATTTTAATCATAGAAGACCTTTAAGGTAATTTTCAGGACTTTGTTTTTTACTTGATTAGAATGAGGCACCATCACAGCATTTTGCATAGAATAGTGACATGATCTGACATAGATTTTAAAGGATCACTACTCTGTGTAGCAAAAAGTGTAGAAGGCAAAGATAGGAGCAGGGAGAATATTTGTGAGACTCTGACAATGATCCAAGTAATAACTAATAGTGGCTATACCAGTGTGGCAGCAGAGGAGGGAGTGAGAAGTAGATGGAGTCTAGATAGACTTTGAAAGGATATATGAATGAAATTCCTAAGAGGTTTAATCTGAGATTGAAAGATGGTGGGAAAAGCAAAATTGTCTCGGAGAATGAGTAATCAGGACTTGTTCATTACTTGTTTGGGACTTGTGTTTAAGATATATATTACTTTTGAAAGTTAAGACACATAAGACTTTTAAGATATATATATAACTTTTGAATTTTATGCATAAATGTTTTTAATCACCACAAGAAAATTCTTAGGTACTCAGATCTGTTTAATTCTATGTTAGAATCTAGCTTCATACTGCTTAAATCACCTGGAATAATTATTTTCTAGGTAAACTTCATAGTGGCTACTTGGTAGCCATTTTCTGCTGCTCTTCTGCAGTGTCTTTTGAATAACTATGACATACCTTATGGTCTCATGACAGACAAACTTAGAAAATGTTTCACTCTTTCAACATTTTTCTATTTTTCACAGTTACCTAGAGCAAACAGTCTCACTTCTAGTACGAGTAGACATTGTAGTTTATATATCATCACATTTTCAAATTATATCATTTTTGTAATGTCACTTATGTAAGTTCTGTCTCATCCTGATTTCCATCAGTGTCTCATCTCATGTCTTATGGAAAGAATAGCCACTGTCACCTACTCTTCTCTGAATACATTTCCCTTCACAAAATATCTATTTTTTTTCTTTTGAAATGTTTTCCTGTTGATTCAGGGAAATTACAGCCAGACTCTTGTTGTGAAAAAGCATAATTTTCTAAATCAAAGAAAAAAAATAGTCCTGAAAACAAAATGGAAGATTTTCTCATCCAGAATGAGTGCTGATGCAGTGAGAGAGACAATTTTGAACTCTACAAACAGTAGGGACTTTGCCTCCTTGGAAGCTCCAGTTTTTCAGAGGCAGTTCTGATGCTGTGCTCTACAAAGAAAGGATTGTATGTCTTCATAAGGATCCATAAATTTCAAGTGTAATCATTCCGTCAATCCTAAGCTCACAGGCATCTGAATGACTGATAAGAACTGTAAAAACTCTTCAAGCCAATGATGATCCCTTAAATTAGGAAAAGTTTTGAATATTATTTTCTAGTTAATCATGGTTCAAGACATTTTCTGTACAGAATATTAATTCTAAACAATTGAAAGGATACTGATACAAATAGGGATAGACAATAGATAGACAGATTCCATTTATTGAGCCCAATTAACTGCTAGAAACTCTGTTAAGTGATGTTTAATTAATCCTGAAAGTAATCTATGAGTAGAATTTTTATTTACATTTTACAGATATATAAAATGAGACTTAGAGAAGAAAAGTAATGATAGATCTTGGGCCAACTGCATGTTTTATTTCAAATCGAATACTCATGAACACCACACAACACTGTCTATTGTTTATTGAGCTGATGCTGATGATATTTAATCCTAATAAGTACTATTATTCCCGTTTTATAAATGTGAACAGTTGACCTTGAGGAGATTTTAAAAATTGAGTTAATAAGTTGCAGAACCAGGATTCAAACACACAGTGGTCTGAATCCAGTGTCAGTGTCCTTTTCACTGTGCTATACTCCTGAGTATCACCAAGACCCTCCAAGATTTTATGAGTTAATCTGATAAAATCCAGTTCATAAAAGATGCAATAAAACCAAAGGGAAAAACACCCTAGTGAGGGACTGTGTTAAACTTCTTTTCCCCGGTCCGCTTGGGGAGGAATTTCCTGGCTCCATGCCTCCATCCAGAGACCAGAGGGATTTCAAATGCAAAATTTTTTGTCTGCTTTTTCCCCCGAGCGGGCCAGGTAAGGAAAGCCAGGTGAAGCTTTTTTGTCCCAAATTCCCACCCAAAGCTCTGGGAGGAGGGTGCTCTGTAACGCAGGGTTGTAAAATAAGTAGCCAATCCGGTATCAGAGTCAAAGATCAATCACTCCAGAGGAAGTTTGAAAGACCTCCTCTCATTGGATGAGAACATGAATGGGGCGGGAATAACTCAAGGGTTAAAACCTTCCGCTGCTCCTATCTGAATCAATTTCCAGCTCTGGGTTCCCCTCCCACAACAGCATGGCAACTGTCTTTGTCTGTCTCTGTCTCTGCCTCTCTCCCTCTCTCTCTCCCTCTCTCTCTCTCTCTCTCTCTCTCTCTCTCTCTCTCTCTCTCTCTCTCTCTCTCTCTCTCTCTCTCTCTCTGTCTCTCTCTGTCTCTCCCTTTCCCCATTCCCCCACTCTCTGTCTAATGAATCCCTCTTCTGCAAAACTCCTTGGGTCCACAATATTTACTTGAACGGTAAGCTCACCGTGCCTCCAGGGCCCCTTTTCCAATTCTTCGCGGTTAGAGAGGCCAAGAACTTATGAGCTCTGGGAACTGGGTACACTCCCCACAGTTACACTGGGAAGCAGAATAGCTTCCAGTTTACAAACTGGCTACCATGCAAAATGTTAGTGGTATCAATACATCAAGCTCAACCATGTAGCTCCATGGCAGCCAAGTCCTAATGATGGCAGCAGATGTATTGGGTTATTATAAGTTGGCACTGTAGCTATTTCCATCGTGCCACAAGCTCCTCTTGTTTTGACTCACTGCTCACCAAGCAACATCCTGATTTTAATTTGGTTTCCTTTGTGGCTTTCTACAGCAACACTAGTTCTTCTGGTGTCTATGACAATTATATTTCTCATTTTAATTTCATGACTAGGCTACTTAGTGAACAGATCATTTCCCTTTTGAAATTAGTAACACAAGTCTCCTAGAGTCACTTAGTAACTAGCTGACCAACTTCTGGTGATGCACTGAAGTGATCAGACCCTGAACTGCAAGGATTTACTCAGGTATTAGGTGAATCACTCTGGGCTACACCTCAGTCACTGACTGTGAACCCATTATCTCACTGTGATCCTAAAACTATAGCAAAGAAAAGATCGATTAGCAATCCATTATTGGTCACTGTGTATATACATACATGAATAAATATGTTTTTCCCAATTTCTTTAACTACAGTTTGTTTCGGTGTCCCAATGCCAATAAATAAATATTATGTTTGGATTCCCAAAGATAAGTTTCCTTTCAATATTTACATATTAATATTTATAACTAACACATGTGTGGCTTAATATAATTCATAAGCTATTTCTCTCTTTTATGTTAGCTTGAGTTAGATGTATTTTTATATTGCGGTACATGTTTTATGCTTAGTGTGTTAACTATGGTATATATTATTTTCTCCCATTTCATTCTGAAAATTGAAGAAAATGAGGATTCTGTTTGGCTTCATTAGCCTTTTTGGAAATATAGCACAACTATATAGAGTGTTAAAGAATTAGATTAGATTGTAGCACAAGAAAATTTATTTAATCAAGACCGAGTTACTAAGGAATGCAAAAGTCCCTGCCCACTTGTTCCAAACCAACAAGTGAAAAAGGATTAATTTTTAATCAAAAGAAATATCAGTCCGTATTATTATTAGGTGAAATAATTTTATTCTGCACTCACTGGTGCTTCCTTTATAAACCAGGAAAATATTAATTTGATGCTCCACTAAGTGTTTTGAATTATTGAAAATATTTGCCAACTTCATCTTTCTGGAGCTAATTCATTAAGAGCCTGAATATTTTCCAACTAACAGAAAATATGCTTATAAAAAGATAACATTCAAACCGTAACCTGAAAATGCCAATTCATTAGAAGTATATTCAAAAGTACCGTCTACATTTTTAGGCTTGCATTTTTTAAAATTTTTATAAGAAATGAGGTCCTATGTATTAGTAGAAATGTACCAAATATAGCTTCAAGAATTATACTGTCCAATGAAGCCATTCTGAGTTATAAAATGCTGTAGAAAATACTCTTTAATATTCAAGAAACATAGGCTTTTTAAGGATAATTGAAACTATGTTATGAGTACTTTACATTAAGTCACCATATGTCACTGTGGCAGGTGAAATTTTGACTTGATAAAAATGAGAAATAAAAAAGATTTGAAGTAGATATTTTTTAAAAACTTTAAAAAATTGTTTGCATTGTCTAAAAATTATACAAACTCCTTTCCCTAGTCCCAGCAATGTTAGAATTTGATATATATCACAGAAAAATAACAGCAATTACAAAAAATGCATAAATTATAACAATGCAGAAAAATATCAAAAGTTTCTCTCTTGTTCAATGTGGAAACTCTTACTCTACACCCTCTGGTTTGAGCAGTGCTTCTAGGCATTCTTGGAGATTACACAGACAGTAGAATTCCATATGCTTTTCCATGTAAAGGTTAATATTTTTGAAAAAAGCAAAAATAAAAAACTCTACATTGGTCTTTCCATTCCTCCAGACCTCGAGAAAAGTTTCTATGGCAGTTTCAAATGTTGCTTGGGAGTAACACTTAGCAGACAAGATCTTTTTCTATGTGTAAAGAAGGTCACAACGTTGAGCACGTCAACTCTTAAAGCCTTCTCAGCAGTGTATGATGTGCAAGTGGTACCTTCAGACTGTTTTAAAGAGTGACTCAATCAACAGACAAAACATATTTTTAAAAGAGTGCAGACATTTTTCTCTCCCCACTTCACAGGGATTTGGAGTTATAGACTGTAAACTAAATCCCTGAAGAAATGCTTTCCCTTGCATTATGCATTCCAGATTCCTCAGTATCTTCTGAAGACACTGCAGTTTGCCAATACCTTTTTTACAGTGGCCTCCCATCTGATCCAATGATCCAACAGTCTGATCCACACAGTGTAGTGACTTGTGTGCTTGCTCTATTAACTTATTCAGAAACACAGTTGCTCTTGACAACCACATGACCTACTGGCTCCTAGAGACCTTACAGCCAGGTAAACCTTCCACATCTTAGCAAGAATCACTGCTAAGCTGGTGAAACCCACTTTGAGCTACCTTAGGAAAATAAGCAAATAAAACAGTGAAACTACTGCCCATTGTCCATCAGTGTTAGAAGTGCTTTAAAAATCAAACCACCCTGAATAATCAAAGAGGAGAGGCACAATTTAGCCCAGAATTGTGAATTCCCAATATAGTCATTATGTGCAAATGTACTCTGAAGCTACTGTTTCACTAGGTTTATGCCTTAATGGCAGTAAGAAAATTAACCTAGCTGGCTACAGTAAGATGTTTTTAGAGATAAAAGACATCTCAAAAGGAAGTTTCTGCTATCATTTATAAGGCTGGGTACCATTAAGCATATAAACACATGCAACAAACAACAACTGGGATCTTTTATTCTTTCTGCTTTTGTTCAAGAAAGTGATGGAAGGAAAAAGAAGAGAGTAACTAAGACTGCCGTGTTTCAGTGAGATAAAAAAGAAAGAAGCCTGTTTTATGTGTCAACATATTGATTATTTTAAAGAAAATGTAATAATTTCAAAATAATTGTATCACTTTCACACCACAGAAGTATATTGATTATCTGTGTGAATGGAAAAGACAGAACAAAAAAATTTAAAACACTAGACATTGGTAATGTGAATTCAGTATTCACACAGTCATTTCTCTGAGTTAGGCCCAGATCCTCTCCCAAGTTGTTTATAAAAGCTGGGCAGTATAAAGTGTGGCCATGTATGATTTAGTGATTTTTCAGCTTATGAAAAAAATGTAAAGGAAATACATGATGAAGTTATGGAAATTTAGATATATATTCTCTTTTATTGACATATCAAATCAAAATTAATATTGATTTTCTAATGAGAATTTGTTTTTTATGTTGTTATTGTTGTTGCTGTTTTTTTTCTTTCTTTACTTAAAGGTTTGTTTCTTCTTTGTTTTCTCCCTGAAATCATGGGATGTTTCTTCTTGTTAAAAAGATGAAAATTATAGTCTTAATTCATCAAGTAAGGAGACTATATTGCTTGTTAATAAAATGAAATATCTAACTTTACCAAACTTGACAGATCTTTTGTAGTGTAAAACTCTATGAATCTGAAGCAAAGAGATCTATGTATTTTGATTTTTCTGAAATTCTAGAGTTTCAGGAATCCAGAAAATGGGCAAAATGTTTTAAAATTAAGATTAACTGAGAATAACAGTGACAGGGCTAGGAAGTAATAAATACCTCTCTATCTATGAAATTCAGCACAGTAAAAATAATCTGGTTTATAATTTTCCACCTAATGTTTTCTATGTGATTCCTGGTACAAACTTCATTCTTATTAGTGGACTGGCAGCCCCTCTATTTATAAATAGACTATGATTCAAAACTCATTTATCCCTTAAAAACTGCTACAAATGGTTAGGTTTCCTGGTTATTTCACAAAATATATTTAACCAAGTAGCGGAATTACTGCAGCTTTCCAATTTTAAAATGGATTCATATGTAGTTGTAGTAATAAAACTAAATAAAACCAAAAATGCAAGGTTTTAGTAGTAGCTTTAAAAACGTATTTTCAACATCAGTGCTAGCAGAGAGCTTTGAAGAGAAGAGGAGGAAAAGGTGAAGCTGAAACATCTCAGGACTGTCAAAGGTATCATCTATGACTTTCAAAGGTATTAGGAGAAAGTGACATTGCTTTTTTGTTATATGTAATTTCTCTTTGTATGTTGGGATATGCTAGATCACCTATTTATCTATGACTTTCAAAGGTATTAGGAGAAAGTGGGTTTTTTTTTTTGTTATATGTAATTTCACTTTGTATCTCAGGAAATGCTAGTATCACCTAATGATATTTAGACTATTATTGCATTCTAAATATCATTAAGGCATTTTGTGTGTTTTTGTTAGGGAGGGGATGTTTAGTAAGTCTCAGCTAACAAACTGAATGATAGAAAGAAACTTGGAATGGAACATTTTTTTAATGGTAAAATACAAAGATGGTTATTAGGAAGCCACAGGGAAAAAGAAGAAGGAGAATGAAGAGATAAGGTAAATAACTTGACAAATTAAACTGGTTCCTGAAGGAAAACTGTGGGTTCAGCTTCCACAAGTTGATCCCATTTTTGTTCCTGTAGATGCTATAATATAAACTAGGGTTTCATCTCTGAAAAGTCATTTCATACAAACCAAGAGATACCAAAAAAGATTATAAAATTAATGGAACAAAAATAAAAACAAATACATATTCTACAGACATGCAATATAGCCACCTGACATGATACAACGGCTATGTTATGATTTTTTATTTTTAGTACAGACCAGACAAGCTGAGCCTTCTTAAATATTTATATACTGATTCAGTGAGTATTTATTGAGCACCTATTCCACATTCGGCACTTGGAATACGTTAGAGAACAAAAATGACATCTCTTTCTCGAGACTCTTTTCATGATCCAATGATCTTGCTTTCAATAAAACATTCACTGCTAACTCCTGTTTTTTTTTTTAAAAAAGATCCTATACATCTGCTCTGTAACCAGCAGCATGCCTTTCCCTCCTTAAGAATGCAATACTGCCAGTGTACTGGCTTTCTCAAAAGTCTTGTTTCATCAGCTTTAAATATAAATTGCAAATGCCTACCTTCCCTTTTAATTATCCAAACAAAATTTTCTGAAAATATCTTGGCTACTTCTACAGCCATGCTTCAAGTTTTTCTTGAAATGTTGGTGCTAGCCCAGCAATTTCTTTTTTGGAAAACAAGAATCAAACCATTCATTCCTGTGTCTCAAGTACCTTTCCTAAAATTCATAGTTTGGTTTAGACTTTAAATTTTATCAGCATATGCATTTTCTGAGCACGCATTCACAGGGTTGCACATGTTCCCACCTCATCATTCAGCCAATGCATTTTCATGCCACCACTGATTGAATTGGTATAATATTTTTTTCCTTCAAACATTTTTCGTTGTTCTAACAAATTATACTCAGACCCAAATGAGACAATTTCAACTTGGAAGTTAGTTCATTCAGCTTAATTCCAGCCTCTGAATCTGAAGTGAGGCTTTTCTTTACTTTTGTGTGATTTGCCATTCTGTGCATCATACCTCCTTTTCTAAGACATGAAGTGGAGGAATTTTATTTTAAAAATTAAAGTACAGAAGTGAAGAGTAGCATCAAAAAACATACTTGCACTAAGTGCAATCGCACACCCAGCCAGCTGACTCACTACTGCTGGCAGCCAGCTCCTCAGTGCCTGCAATGGATCTGCTGAGCCATCAGGGAGAAGTGGGGGCTGGCAGGCAGCTTGAATGCAGAGCCATCGGTGTCCACAAACTGCACTGGGGGCATGGGGAACGAGAGGTTGTTTGGTAGTGCTCTCATAATTCCAGGGCCATCTGTATTTATAATAAAATGCTAGTTTCTACAGTGGCAGAAACTGTAAGTGGTAGTGCTGTAAGAAGTGAACGGCAGAAGAAACACAAAGGTGAAATAGAGAGGAAGCCCACAGTGGTATTTTGGAAGTGAGGTTTTTATATCTCTGACATGAAGGACTGACTACTTGCATATCTTTCTCATCAATTGTACCTAATTATCAAACATCATCAGTCGTAGGTCTCTAAAACATACATGAGACTAAAGGGATAATAAAAGAACACAGCTGGAAACACACCAACTTGAAATCATTTAGATCAGCTGTCCCATAAATCTACCAGTGGTTACTACAGACTACTTTCATTAGTATTTAAATGCATTTGGAACTTCTTTTAACCATGAGTGATTCAAGTTTATAAAAGGGATATGTCAGTTAAAAGCATATAACTATATTTATTTGTGTAAGTATCAGGTTTATGGATTGCACTTAGAGGCAGCAAATTTCACATGTTTTACAAATTACTCAGTAGTATAGGCTGCTACTTTTTGGTTTTATCTTTTTCTTCTTCTTTTTTTTCTATTTCTTATAAATGCCCCAATCTCTCAGAAGTTAATCATTCAACAATGCCTACTGCATAACTAGAATTCATCAAGATATTTCCAATTGTTGTTGTTGTTGTTATTGTTTTAAAATACTAGCATTAGTTTGCAAATAGATGTCCAGAACCTTTCAAGATGATTGAAGTTTGAGCCTACTATCATTATCTCATCCCACACAGAACTATTCATCTTCCCTGGGAGGTGCCAGGATGTTAGAAATACATATATTCTCAAGAAAAAATGTTGACATAAGCAAACATAAAATATCATTTTTAATACTTTGTATAGAGAAAGGGGTCCACAAAAGCTAAAATGCCTCAGGTCCAAGAAAGTCACCCAACAGCCCTACCTTTACACGTGATTTTCTTGTTTCCAAGTGTGTTGAGATGTGTCTCCTAGACAGATAACGAGGTACAGATGTGTTGTTACCTTAGCTCTGAGCTGCCCCAGCAACTCTGAGATCGTCTTTAGGTGACGTTAGTTTCTCAGATTGCCTAATGCTCTAGTTGCCATGAACTCCACTGCTTTGTGAAGTCAAACAGCTTATGAGTGATACCAATTTATGTCTGTGCAGAAACGTTCTTCTCAAAGACTTGATTCTGTGAAAAGTGTCTTCTAAATTTCTTCTGTCTGATATGATAGCCACTAGCCATATGTGACTATATAAATATAACTAAAATTAAATACATTATAAAAATTCAGTTCTTCTGTCATACTAGCCACATTTCAAACACTCAATAATTACCTATGGTGACTACTGCATTGGGAAATACAGAATAATTATTATCTCTGGCCTTCTAGAAAGTTCTGTTAGACAGTTATTTTCTAAAAGCTTTTACATCAGCTTCGTTCTCTGTCTTGTCTCAAGATAGTTTAATTAGGGTTTTCCAATGTAACATAGAATACTGGGGATTCATTCTTCATTGCAAAGAATGCCATGAAATTCAAATAACCAATGTCCTGTAGATACTTAATATTACCTTTTAATTACGATAATAAAGAATATTGGTATTGTGGCCGCAAAATTATGATGTGGTAACCCCCTTATCAGAGCCATAAAGTTGGAAAGCAACAAGATACAAAATACCATGCAGAACTACAAATAAAAGTGCAGAGTCCACCAAAATGTGTGGTGTCATTATTCACATCAGGTGATCCTCAATGAGGTTCTCAGAACAGCCACATCCCTTCTCCTACGTTTTCTTAGAGAATGACTAGGCCCACACCATTACACTGCCATTTGAAATCCCATCTTTTCTACTCCTCAGATGGTACACTGCTTTGTCAAGTCAAACAGCTGATTTATTTTTCATAGATGTGGCTGGAATTAGCATTCATCCCATGTAGGCAGAAGAGAGAGTACACATACGTTACTCAATCCTGCCGAGCCTCAGTTTTAACCTTCTCCAGGACAACCAAATTTACGTTGTTAAGTTGGATCTGTCTCCTTTGTCCCTTTTGAGATACATCACTCCTTTTCTGTTGTATGGCTATAGAAAATATGTGCCAAGCCTACCTATTTTTATTAAAAGTGTGGGTTTTTTTTTTTTGTAATATTGTGTAGACTTTTAATACCACAAATAAAAAGTAACTATGTTCTGTTTTCCCAAAATATACAATAGTATAATTTAGAATGTTATTGAAATATACATTTCAAGAGACATATTGTAGTGTGGTAGGCTGAATAATAGTCTCCCAAGGATATCCACATCCTAATCTCTGAAAGATGTGAATATGTTACCTTACATGGCAAAATGGACTTGGAGGAAGTGATTAAGTTAGAGACTTTGAGATGGATAAACTCTATGCAATCACAAGGGTCGTTGTAAGATGGAGGCGGGAGGATAAGAGTGAGAGAGAGAGAGAGTTTGAAAGATGTTACACTGCTGGCTTTGAAGAGGGAGAATGCATCTGCCATTTGAGAAATGCAAGGGGCCTCCAGAGGCTAGAAAGGGGAATGGATTCTTCCCTAGAGCCTCTAGAATGGAAGAAGCCCTGCCGAGTTTATCTCACTGAAACTGGTTTTGACCTTCTGACCTCTAGAACTGTAAGATAATATATTTGTGTTATTTTACACCACTCAGTTTGTGGTAATTTGTTACAGCATCAATAGGCAACTAATTCATGTAGTTAAACTTGAGCTAAGTCATTTCGTTGATGATAAAGCATGAGAACTAGTATTAGAGACATTCGTGAAGGAAATTTCAGTGAACCATTTAATCTGTATAATCTTAGCCAAGTAATTTATAGTCTATGAACCTTATATTCTCATTCATGAAATAAGTACAATAATAGCTACTGCCTAAAGTTCGTGGTTGGTTATAAATATTTTGGTCTGGGAGCAGCAACCTCTCCTCTCTCGTGCTCTGCCTAATAGCATATACACGAAAGGATCTGTAACCAAATGGGTAATAAAGTGCAAGCACATGTTCAAGTTCAGAATATTAATTATCTCCACTTTCTGCAGATATGAAACTGTGGAATGTTACCAAGGCAGCTACTTATCTTTTACCTTTCAGCTCTATACTTTTCTGTATACTGTAAAATTTCCTCCATTTCAGTGTTGTTCTAAGTTTGGTCCACAGGTTGTTGCTGCTCGGAAAACTGATATTGATCTCCAGTGAGGGAAATACAAAAATTAAGGATAAAGTTCTTTATGTTGTAGTTGTAATGATGAAATATATTTTGCTCCTCAGGCAGTATCACCTGTAAACAAAATATTCGGTTCTGTATTTTTATTTTCAAACCGCAGCTACCGCCTAGAACTGATAGCCATCTTGGTTTTGAAAATCAATTCACTTTGGCTTATCTTAAGTCTTAAGTCATCAAATGTCTGAAAGAAGCTCTTGCAATGAATAGGAAAGGAAATATTTTATCTGCAGATAAAATCCAGATTCCGTGTCTACTTTGATTTAAGAGCAGGCCTTAAAACCTACCACACAGCTCTAGCTCGAGCATAGTTTAATTCTGGAGGAAAGTCCTCTTATTTTCCAAAGTCTACTCCCTAATGCTGTATTCTGTGATTCTGCAACCATTCACAATAAAACAACATGATGTAGTTGTTATCTATTGGTGATCTGAGGTTAAGACTGTCTCAGAATTACGTTTAAGAACGGCCTGGTTAGGTAGAAGGGCATTATAACCAGGTTATTTGGTCTCAGTGTACTACAAGACATGATGAAGCACATGCTTCACACTGTCTGCTTTCTTAAAAAAGTAGTAGTCTGAGCTGAATAAGTGGCCTAACTCACAACTTCGACTTTGTAACTGTTTATCGTTATTAACTGAAGTCCATATTTTATTCATAATTCCTTAGTTTTTACCGAATGTCAGTTTTCTTTTTTTTTTTTTGGCACAGATTCTGTGAAATTTTACTTTTTTAATTGCAAGTATCTGGAAATCACATGCAGACTTTTTAATGAACATTTTTTTCTGTATTTCTTCTAAAAAACAAATGGGATACATAGGTATACATGTGCCATGGTTGTTTGCTGCACCTATTGACCCATCCTCTAACTTCCCTCCCCTTCCCTTCCCTACCCCTCACCCCCAAGTAGGCCCTGGTATGTGTTGCTTCTCCCTCTGTGTCCACCTGTTCTCAAAGTTCAACTCCCACTTATGAGTGAGAACATGTGGTGTTTGGCTTTCTGCTCCTGCATTCGTTTGCTGAGGATGATGGCTTCCAGCTTTACCCATATCCCTGTAAATGACATGATCTCATTCCTATTTATGACTAATGTCCATTTTCTGTGACAGAATTCTATCCAAAATATCCTATTGCATTAGTTATCCTGTTTTTGTTTTTTTGCTTTTTAATTATAGTTTGGAAAGATCTTTATGTATTTAATTTCAGAGCAAAGAAGGGATATTTATCCCTTTATTTATATATCAGTCACCTGTGTTTATTTTTATTTTTATTATTTCCATAAGTTTTGGGGGAACAGGTGGTATTTGGTTACATGTGTAAGTTCTTTAATGGTGATTTGTGAGATTTTGGTGCACCCATCACTTAAGGAGCTGTCTCCCAAGTTTCATCTATCTCTAAGTCTCAAATTTAAAATTAGCTTTTGCAGCAGAGATAGTAATGCAAACTTCGTGTTCTCTACATTTCTTTTCTTACTGTATTTAGGCAGGACCACATGACATGTTATGGTCAATGCACTGTCAGCAGAGAATGGCCAAATATTAATGAGCAGGTGTGAGCCTTCTTCTCATTCATAGGCAGTGTGGAGACCAGCTGTTGAGATGTCTGAGCCATACAGTCAAAGAAATTAGACCTCTGAGTCACTACCTGAGACAGGGGCACTGGACAACTATTTGGCTTACCATCATTATAGGGAAATGAATAAACTTCAAGTGTTAAACCTTGCAATTATGTTTGCTTGGTAGTGAAACATAAGCCTATATCCTACTCTGTCTGTGGCATCATTAAAATGTCAAGATAAAATAGTTGTGAAAGTCCTAAGTAAAACAGGAAAATACACCATTCAAAACTCCACAGTCTAAAAATCATGTAAATCCTTTATGTTTTATTTCACTTATCCATCACAAAACACGATTTTATTTTCTATGTAAAAATTGCTAATATCGCACCAAAAAATCTCTTGAGGTTTCCCAACTATCAAAAAGAAACACTTGGAAAAGTTAACTGCAAATTAATGTTAAGTACGCCGCACTCTGCACTTAGCTTCTCTTTAAAATGAGTTTAAACCTTAAATGTAAACGCGTTGACAAAATAAATTTTTAAAGATTGTAACATAAATTGGAAACAAATGGAGATTGTAAGAGTAACAATAAAATTCATTAGAATTGGCACACAAATACGTTTTAAACTGTGTCACGTATCACTACTTTGGAAAGTCTCTCTTCTGTTTTTATTTTTCATATTTGACATGTCAATCGGCAATCAAATATACCTAGATGACAAAGATGCTTAAAAAGTGTTTTCTCTTGAGAAAAAGCTACTGAAAATGTGTAGATCTTACTGTTTATACCTGTTGCTCCCGATTTTAAAAATGTAAATATATTATTTAGGGAAAATATTATTCTTAATGAATTAAATATCGCAATGATAGTATAGTTTAGCCATCAGTAGGTCACAAGAAGCATACCTGTTTACTCAAGTTATCATGTCCCAGATGTCTGAACCTCAGTTTTATTCCAGTGTAATATTTTTTCAAAGCCAGAAAGCCGCCCCTAAAGCCTGGAGCAAGGGAAAGAAGGAAATTTTTAAATTTTTAAATAAAAATAAGAAATATCTAGGCCTGGCATGAGGGCTCACGCCTATAATCCCAGCACTTTGGAAGGCTGAGGCGGGTGGATCACAAGATCAAGACATCGAGATCATCCCGGTCACATGGTGAAACCCCAACTCTACCAAAAAGAAAAAAATAATACAAAAATTAGCTGAGCATGGTGGTGCATGCCTGTAGTCCTAGCTACTCGGGAGGCTGAGGCAGGAGAATTGCTTGAACCCAGGAGGTGGAGGTTGCGGTGAGCTGAGACCGCACCATTGCACTCCCGCCTGGGCAACAAGAGCAAAATTCCGTCTCAAAAAAACAAAATATAAGAAATATCTAATAGTATTCAATGGTGCCTAGTGCCTAGCCACAATAATCTGTTGTATAAATAAAATTTTATTGGCCATCATTATGAGACAGTTGGACCCTCATACCTTCTCTGTTGAATTGATAATATAAGATTTCTACCTACTTCTGGGGATGTCTTGAGGATTATTAGGTAATAGACAGAATGAGTACCACATACCAGCTATGTAAGAAGAAATGAAAATGTGTGTTTGGCAATTTATGAACAATGAGCAGTGAAAAAGAAACAAGGAAACATATGGGGAAGATCAAGATTGGTACAAAGATAAAGAGAGAAAGAGCAGTGTAATGGGGGAAGGATAAGTAATGAAGCTTAAATAGACTCATTCCTGCTTAGAGCAGGTGTTTTGAACCCAGAGAGTCCTAAAGGAGCATCCATTGGAGATACAGAGGACAGCAAAACCTCCAAATCTGAAGGTAAAATGCTGATTGCATGTATCTGTTTTTCTAGAGAGGGAAATATAGTTTAAAAGTTTTTTTTTTTCAAAGTTTAACTGGAAAATTGGTTGTGGTCTGATGTCAGTCTCAAAAATAAAAGGCTCAAATGAAGCATAACGATGTGGAAAGCTCATCTGAATGTGGCTGATCCTCCAGAGCCAGCAGAAATCATCACATGGTCAGCTATGCTGACCTAGAGAGGAGTGAGGCCCTCCAACCCATCCCCACCACATGAAATCCCAGCTGTCCTTCAAGGACCAAATCAAATAGCGCCGTCTCTTCACAAATGCCCTGTAGGAGTTCATGGTCTACTGGTAGAAAGAAACATGCAAAGAAAATAACCAAATCAACATTGATAAATAATAATGATTTTTTCCAAAAGAAAGGGTTACTGGAGGAATTAGCTTCTTTGAAAGACAGTGTGGTGGTTTCTTAAAAAATTAAATTTAGAATTGCCCATGATTCAGTTATTACACTTCTAAGTACATAGCAAAACAAAACAAAACAAAACAAAATTGAAAGTAAGGTCTAATTTTCTAAAATAAATTTTTTTACAATCATGTTCATAGCCACATTATTCACAATAGCCATAAGGTAAGTAAACAAAATGTTGTATATATGTTCACCCTTAAAAAGGAAGGAAATTGTGGCACATATCACCACATGGATGAATCTTGAGGATTTTATACGAAGTGAAATAAGCCAGTCATAAAAGACAATGACCATATAACTCCACTTAAATGAGGTATTTAGAGCACTCAAAATTTACAGAGACAAAAGGTAGAATGCCAGTTACTAGGAACTGGGAGATAGGGGTGGGAATGGGAAGTTATTGTTTAATGGGTTTAGAGTTTCCATTTTGAAAGATGAGAGTTCTGGAGATTGGTTGCAGATTATTGGCTATTAATTATGTGAATATATTTAACACTGCTAAACCATACATTTAATGATTATATGGTAAATTCTATGTTATCTATATCAAAATTAATTTTTAAAATGTTATTTTAAAGAAATAGATTATTATAATACTTGACATAGAGGGGTGTTCATGATGTATTATTAAGAAAAGCAGATTACGAAATGACATCTCAGAATACAATTTTTGAAACAAACAAACATAAATTGATAGTTTTAATGGATTTACAGAAATTTAATAATCCCAATAAAAGTATATTATAATACACATCGAGTTATTAACAGGTTACTTCAAGCAGATGATGGCAGTTGATTAACTTTCTCTTTTACGTCTCTATATTTTCTCACTTCAACAGTAAGAATATGTGCTTCAATAATTTAAAATTAACAAAGAAAAATGGCAATGTGGTAAGAACTCAAACAGATATAGATATCAAAGTCTATGTGCATGAAGGTGGGACCAAATTTCTGGGCCCAGAGGGTCTCTGAAAGGCCTCCCAGCCAGGATCACATGGGAGCTGGATCTTGAACTCTGAGTGGCTAAAGGGAGATGGCCCAGATGCAGAATAACTCCAAATCAGGAGGACATACTTGATGGTATCTGTTCTTGCTGCTAAAGGAATCCCATGAATATCAGTTGCACACTATTCATCTCATGAAGTTTGCAAGCAATATCAGACTGATATTGGCAGATATTAGACAAATATTTGCCTAATATTTGCAAATAACAGAATTAATAACTTTAAACATTTAATTCTTAAGCCTGTTTTTCTCATTTAACAATACATTATGAATGCTCTAGAATAATGGCTATAAATTTAACATATTCTTTTTCACATATTTGTAAGTGTTTAGAAATATCATTCATAAATAAAAGGAAAATCAATGAGCTAAGCTTTCAATTGAATAAATTGAAAAGAAGCAAACTTTTTCAAAAACAAGGAAAAATAAATTTAAACATTAATAAATTGATTAAATCTGAGATGAGTGGAAAATTAATAGAAGACTTTGTAAAACTCTATATACAAACATTTAAAATTCAGGTAAAGTAGAATATTTTTAGAAAAACACAAATTACTGAAATGGAACCCAGTAGAGAAAAGTGAAATAAATAAATCAATTTCCATGAAGTAAATTGAGAAATGTAACAAAGTGAATAAAACTCATGATATGTCAAGTGCTCAGAAGTCACAAGTGTTATTAAAAATGGGGGCCAGACACAGCAGCTCACATCTGTAATCCCTAAACTTTGGGAGGCAGAGGCTGGAGGGTGGCTTGAGCCCAGGAGTTTGAGGTTGCATGGAGCAAGGATTGTGTCACTGCACTCCAGTCTGAGTGACAGAGCAAGATCCTGTCTCTGAAAGCGATAAATAAATATAATAACAAAAATGAGAAGATGAGGAATGACATCAGCAAGAGGGCTGACTACAGCTGCCTCCCCAAGAACAATAATAAAAGACCAAGGCAACTAATATACAGCTAAAATTTGACCAGAGTATTGAAGGGAAAGTGCTGGAGTACAGTTGGGGAGTGGAGACCCACCTGTAGTAACTGGAAGTCTAGGAGGCAGGGTGGTGATCTCTGGCTTCTGCAACCCCAACCACTCACCTAGATACATCTGCCTGGAGTCTGGAGGAATTTTCCATTGCAGGGAAAATGGTAAACAGAAGATCCCCACCAGCCACTATTGCCACCCTAACTATCTATAGTCTTTATAACAGGAGAATCCCATAGTCCTCATAAGTTCTGAGCCCCGTTTGGAGAATTGCTGGAAACTCATGTAGCTGCTTTGGCTCAAATTAGGAGCACAAAATATTCACTTCCCACCCCTATCCTCAGTGAGCAAAGTTGAGACCAGAGCCATCTCTGGAGTGTGCCTTCCTCTGCGGTCAGAAGCCACTGCCCTTCTCCAGCACTGGGGCTCCATCTCCATTCCACCAAGCCCACACAGGTGGCTGAATGCCACAGTCCCAGCTGTGTGGATCCTGGACTCAGGATCAGCTATGACTCTGGTCCTGCACAGAAGGAAACCCAGTCCCACTTCTTATCCACCCAATGCACTTCTAACCAGAGGAACAGTCTGGCAGTCCAACCCTGATCAAACTGCTGCAAACCCCCACAAAGTGGGAAAGACACCTGAGTAGTGGTACACCTCCAGGCCAGCATAAGGGCTACCTGCCAATACTCAGGAACTAAGAAAACAGCTCTGAAGCACCCCTTCCCTGACAGATGTGCCCACATATGAGCCTGCACAACAACCCTGTTTCTACAATCAGGGACTAAGAAACAGTCCTGCAGGCCATTCTTGACAGGGATGCCCAGAGGACTGACAAGCATTGAAAAGCCCATATGCCAGACCTGAGCAGCACTCCTGTTTCTCAGTAGGTCACACTTGACAGACACATCCCCAGGCCAGATGAGCAGCCTTGCACCTTAATCCTGGGCCTAAAAAACAGCCCCATTGGCCCTTCCAGCAAATATGCCCCCAAGCCAGCCAAGAAGCCTCATTCTGGCATTCCAAGCCTAAGAAGCATGGCTGTGGGCTGCCCATAGTATACATGCCCTTTAGCCAGCTGAACAACCATGTGCTTATGCTCCAGGTCACAGTAGTAGCCCTGAGACCCCAACCTCACAAGCTAGGCCCTATGTTGGCAAACCTACCATGTACACACACATGCCCCTGACCTGAGAAATAATCCAGTGAGCCTAGCCTCAGCAAGGCCATACTACTACTGCTACAAGCTCTCTCAGCCTATCCCACTGAGAAACTCTCAAATGCCATTAATGTGTATTACAGATTAAAAATAAATGAAGACTACACTACTGCACCCACCTGGAAGCAAAGTCAATGCCTCCTACCAAATAGACACCCCAAGACCCATTCATATGAGTAAGTCTTTCCCTATTAAACCCTCTCCATAAAATTAGAAGAGGGGACTTTTCCAACAGATGCATCGAAATCAAAGCAGGACACCTTTAACATGAAAAATCAAGGAAACATGAGACCTTTAAAAGAAAACACTAATTCTCTAGTAACAGACTTCAATCATAACAAAGTATGTGAAATGCCAGAAAAATAGTTGGAGATAATAATCTTAATGAAACTCAATGAGATGTAAGAGAATACATATAAATAATTCCATGAAATTGGGAAAACAATTCATGATTTGAATGAGAAATTAAACAAAGTGTTTCCATAAAAATAAAAAACTAAACAGAAATCCTAGAGCTAAAGAATTCAATGAATGAAATTTAAAAATATATATATAATCAAGGGACTCAACAACAGACTAGGCCAAGCAGAAGAAAAAATTCTGAACTTGAAGATCAGTCTTTCACAGGAAAATAAAAGAAAAAGAACAAAGAATACAAATGGCAAAAGAAAGCCTTCAGGATTTATGGGACACTATTAAGCAGACAAATGCACTATAAACCAAAGAGCCCTAAGATGCATTTATAGGATATTTCCCCCAACAGCTGCAGAATACACATTATTTTCATCAGCACATGGAACATTTTCCAGGACTGACCGCATGTTAGGAGACACAGTAAGTCTCAAATGAAAGCTTTTCATCCAAGAACTGGAATATGACAAAGATGCCCCTTCTCACCATTCTTATTAAACATAGTATCTGTAGTCCTAGCCAAATAAGTTAAGAAAGATAAAGAAATAAAGAGAATCCTTGTTAGAAAGGGAGAAGTTGAATTGTCCCTGTTAGAGATGATATGATTAATGATGTTATGCAAAAACACTTAAAACACATAAAGTTGCACAATACAAAATCAATATACAAAAAACAGTAACATTTCTATACACAAACAACAAACTAGTTGAGAAGTAAATTAACAAAGGAGTTCCATATACAATAGATATAAAAATTAATACCTCAGAATAAATTTAGCCAAGGAGCTGAAAGACCTCTACAAGGGAAACTATAAAACACTGATGAAATATATTGAGAAAAGATACAAACAAATAGAAAGATATCCCATGCTCATAAGTCTAAAGAACTAATATTGTTAAAATGGCAATACTACCTAAAACAATATACAGATTCAGTGCAATGCCTATTAAAATACAAACATTCTTCAGAGAAATAGAAAGAAAAATCTTAAAAATTTGTATGGAACCACAAAAACCCCAGAATAGCAGAAAGTCCTGAGCAAAAAGAACAAAGCTAGAGACATCACACCACTAGACTTCAAGATATACTACAAAGCTGTAATAACAAAAACTGCCTGGTACTA
This sequence comes from Saguinus oedipus, assembly GCA_031835075.1. Taxonomy (NCBI): domain Eukaryota; kingdom Metazoa; phylum Chordata; class Mammalia; order Primates; family Cebidae; genus Saguinus; species Saguinus oedipus. Next base: position 41,425,898 of record CM063185.1, on the reverse strand, counting down.
GGCTAAAGAAAGACAAATAGCCCAATGTCAACAAGCTAAGAAACCCGAAATTAACACATGTATTTATAGCTAACTGATTTCTGATAAAGGTGACAAAAGCACCCATTAGGGAAATGGCAGTTTCTTCAATAAATGGTGCTGGAAAAACTGGATATCCATATGCTCAAGGATGAAACTCGACCCTTGTTTCTCATATAACAGAAAAATCAATTCAAAATGAAACAAAGACATAAATGTAAGACCCAAAACTATAAAACTTCTAGAAGAGGGGCCCAAAGTGGCTCCGGCCAGATGTCGTGGCGCTTGCGAAGGCAAGGCCAAGAGTTCAAGGCCAACCAACCTCAGCAACCTTACAAGCTCTCAATTAATGGCCAAAAAAAAAAAAAAAAAAAAAACTTCTAGAAGAAAACACAAGGAAAAAGCATTGGAACATTGGTCTGAGAAAAGTTTTTATAAAGAGGAAGACCTCAAAAGCACAGGCAACAAAAACAAAAAGAACCAAACTGCAAAGTTTCTGCACAGCAAAGAAAATAATCAGCAGGATGAAAAGACAACCTACAGAACTGGAGAAAATATTTGCAAAGTACTCATAGAATAGAGGATTAAAGTCCAGAATATACAAGAATCAAACATCACAGCAGCAACAAGAGCAAAAATCTGATTGAAATGACTAAATGATCTAAACAAACATTTCTCAAAAGAAGGCATACAAGTGGCCAATAAATACATTTTAAAATTCCCAACATCACTAATCATCAGCAAAATGCAAATCAAAACCACAATGAAGTATCATCTCATACCAGTTAGGATGGCTATTATCAAAAAATAACAAATGCTTACAAAGATATGGAGTAAAGAACGCTCTTATATAGTGTTGGTGGGAATGCAGCTTAGTACAGCTATTATGGAAAACAGTATGAGAGTTCCTCAAAAAAAAAAAAAAAAAAATGCTACCATAGAGCCATCATGTGATCCAGCAGTCCCAGTACTGCGCATTTACCCAAATGAAAGGAATCAATATATTGAAGAGACATCTGCATCCCATGTTTATGGCAGCACTATTCAAAATAGCCAAGATATGGAATCAACCTAGTGCCCAACAACAAATGAATGGGGAAAGAAACTCCGGTATATATACACAATACAATTCTGTTCAGCTATTAATAAAATCCTGTCATTCATGGCAACATGGATAGCATGATGATAAGTGAAATAAACCAGGAATGGGAAGTTAAACACTGCATGTTCTCACTCATATGTGGAAACTAAAAAAAAAGTTATTTTCATAGATGTAAAAAGTAGAACAGAAGATAGAAGGCCCTGGAAAGGGTAGGGGGAAAGGAGGATAGAAAGAGATGTATTAAAGAACACAAAATTACAGCTAATAGAATGAATAAATTTTAGTGTTCTACACTACAGTAGGATGACTATAACTAATAATAATATATTATTTAATATATAGTTTCAAATAGCTCAAAGGAGGATATTGAATTGTTCCCAATACAAAGAAATAATAAATGTTTGAGATTATGGATATGCTTGCTAATTACCCCGATCTGATCCCTATACATTTTATGTATCAAAACATCATTAATTTCATCATGAATATGTACAGTTATTGTTTGCCAATTTAAAAAATTAAATTACAATAAAATGAAATAAATGGGAAGATGAGATTCACGTAAAAACAGATAAATTACCAAGAATCCCAGACTCTAGCATTTGAGCTTTTTGGATTGCATTTGTAATCCAAATTGACATGGAAAAAGGCATTTATAATCTTAAGTATGTGTTTAGATGGAAACGGAACAGAGAAAAGTGTTCTCTCCTGTTCTCAATCATCTACGTCAATTTTATTAGACAGACTGAAAAAAGTACCTGACCAGCTGTCAGCCCCACATTGCAAAAAGAACCCTAGGCAACTCCTCATATTGGTGATGTTTTGCCCCATGTTATCTTCCCATTACTGATGGAACCAAGAATGGATCCTTTACCTGAGTAAAGAATAGAGAGCATATAATCTGATCAATAGCCAACAAAATTTTATCAGCCAATCACAAACCCTTTGAACATTTTACTGGTAGCAAATGTAAAAATAGCCATTCAGTGAATCATAGAAGCTGCAGCAGATAAAGCATAGCCAAATCATGTTAATAGCAGTTTCGTATTAGTACTATAGAAATATTGTTTTTAAAAATCCACAAACTCAGTTGCTTGGTGGCAACATGATAATCCATCTACAGTGGCTCTGGATCTGAATAGCCTTTCAGTAGCCATCCCCCACAAGCTTGGGTTGACTAGAATTCTTATCCTTCTAATGAGGTCCAGTGGATTGCCTTCCTTCATTTCCCACTAGGCTTAACTGCATGGTTGGAATGAATTCCTGGCCTCTTCATTTCCATTCACATTGGACAACACATTTTTCTCATTTAGTTGAGAAAGTTCTGTTCTAAGCTCTAGCCTAAGAAACAAACCATACTCAGAAAATATTTGAATTCCTGCTGGTGGAATAAATGAAGTTTTGATTTAGCATTTTTGAAAGATTAAAGGAATTGGTCTTTTCTAAGGTTGTGAGGAAACTTATTAATGGCATTCAAGAAAATGATAGATTCTTACATAGGCGATACCGACCAGCTGTTCATCTCTACTGAGAGCAGAACAAGGAAAATGGTGTTAAATTGCAAAATTAGGGATTGTGTCAATTTAATAAATCACCCAGTCCGTATTCTTTCATCTCCCACTCCCTGTCCCAGTTGCTAACCTTTTCAGCTAAGTGTTCATTACTAGGCATTTCATTTTCAATTCCATTTATTCCTAAATAGGAGGATTTGGGCAGCCCAGTTCTTTGATTTATGGAAGTACAGCATACTGCACAAGTCCTCTTCAAATCTACTTCCATGATGAAGCATTGCCTGTCAGAAGCAATATGCTGAGCAGCAGAATGAGGACAAATGCTGACACACTTTTCAATTCTGATCACAGTGAGCCTCTGATGCCAACCACACAGATTTCTCACCGGTGTGTTGTCTATTTCCTTCCAATCATACATATGGTCACGGGACACTTTGCTATCAGTTCCAGGGCAGCCCTGACAGCTAGAATTTTTAATATTGTAAGGAGGCATTAATTCTATGAAATTAATTAAGGGAAGTAAACAGGCTTAGCAGAGTCTAGGGGCCAAGAAACAAATAGACGAGATAGGGAACCTGGCCATAGAGAATCGATAGTGCTTACCAGGAATGGTAACACTGACAATAATTAACACATGTCAGTGACATCAAGTACAGTTGTGTTGAGGATTTTAATGCTCACTTCCCCAATACCTGCCCCTAAATACCCCCACCGCAGCCTTCCTTTGGGACTGGGGAGAGCTGTGGTCTGTAATATCCCCAGTGCAACCAAATAAAAAGCCCAAGTGTGTTCCACCCAGAAGAACCAAAAAGTACAATAAGAATTTAAAAGGGCACACTGGAATTTTTTAAATGGGTTTATATAGAAAGAGAATTTCATGGAATATTCCATTACTAGAGCATCAGAATAAATGCTATCCCATTTCATAATGACTTTACACCACACCAAAGTACAGAGAAGCTGCTTACATGAAGCTTCTAATTTTCTCTGTTTAATTATTCTCATAAGATAAAAACTACTCTCAATGAAGAGATATTAATCTTCCAGTGGCCCTGACATCAAATTACGGCCCACACATTATTAAAAACAACAACAAAAAAGTTTGGGTTTTTACAAACACTATCAATATCCGAGTACCACCCAGTTCATTGGCTTTGATTTTGCTATTTCCTCAGACTGTGAAAAGCAAAATAGTCCTATGGATTTATGGCTCTGACACTACTATTTTCAGTAAATAAGCACACTCCATGAAGACACAAACATAGAAGGGGAAAGAGTCAATGTGAGGGGGGCAGCTCTCTTAATAGTACTTAAACTCTACTAGAATTTAACTACTAAATAGTTTAACTATTACTTAGTAGTTTACTTTGTAAACTGCTAAGCTTACAACACCACAAGCGTAATAGTTTAACATTGACTTTTGATTGTGAGAGGATCAGAATGAAAAACCACAAAGAAAGCCTGAGACCTTAGACTCTAAGTACATGTTTCTCTTACCATGTTTAGTTACTTAATTAAAGATGAAAATGATCAAGTAATTTAACATTTTTATTATTTAAACCCATATCCATTTCCTTATATATATATGAAATAATTTTATATATAAATATATGTGCGTGTGTGTGTGTGTATACATATACACAGACACACGCACATATGCACATATATAAAACAATTATTGCTTCATTTTGACTTTTTAAATCAACATTTGATTCCATCCTCTACTACAGAGCAATATATGCAAGGTATCTGAGTAGAGGAGAGGGTTAAATATTGACTTACAAAGTCTAAATAAAGTAAGAAGTCTGATTCTAGAAAACACAGATATCTCTCATTTATTGCCTGTTATAGTAAATGCTAGTGGGAAAATCAAAATATAAGAAAGACAGTTTTGAACCTTTAAGCTCTGAAATTTAGGTAAAAGACAAACTGGGCATACAACCTGTGGTTATTTTGAAATATGCCTGTGCTGAGAACTGAACAGTGCCTACACGCTACATGCCCATCTCACTCTGAAACTGCTCGACAGCCTTGGTGGAACATTCTGGTCAAACTTTCCTACATTTTAAAAATATCAGATAAATGTTTTAGGACTTATATAAGAAATGTCCATATTTTCTGGGCCATGAAACTGACATTGTCTTCAAGAGCTCATAAATTATTCCTCAGAGCCTTTAAAAGTGACAGGTTGTAAATTTGCTTACTTTGTCCTACACTTACCTCCAGCCTCGTAGCAACGTTTTCAATTCGGCAAATTAGTTTTTGCCAGCCATTAGAGTTGACAGGTAGGCAAAAGGGGATGAGAAGCTCTGGCCGCCTAATTATCCCAGTGACCTAACTGCTAAAACTCTGGAGTCTGATAAGAGAGAATATAAATGCAAGACATTCTCCTTGCTTATGTGGAGGAATGTCATTATATCCTCTAGAAGTATATTTAATGAGATAGTTTAAATACTTTTGAAAGAAAGGGGCTTGATTACTAAAACAGTTGACATAGTTAAGAGAACATTTATTGTGGTTTTATATATCTAAAATTCACTTGTGGTACATAAGAATGGAAATCTACTGACTGATAAAGTCTTTTAAAATGAAGATTCTATCATCTACTTAAAATCCCTTGGAGGATACTAAGTGTTCCACATGTTAACTATTATAATTATAAGCATTTGTCAAGATGGTTTAAAACACTCTTATCACAAAAAGCTTGATTATAACAGTGGGCTGAGGTGGTTAGCAGCCCTTTCATAGTGCTTGTGTATAACAGCCTACATAGTGCATTTATGAAATGGAAGAATGGTTTTTGTGTTAAATGCTAAAAGTCTAAAAAAGCTTCATTTGCGATTTAAGCATTCTGAGGAAGGATAGAGAAAGCATAGACATAGGCTTTGAGGCAAAGGCTGACTCTTCATGATTAGGGTTTCACTGGATTCATAATATAACTGTGCATTGAAAAAGGTAGTGACGGGCTGGGTGAGGTGGCTCATGCCAGTAATCCCAGCACTTTGGAAGGCCAAGGTGAGTGGATTGCCTGAGCTTAGGAGTTTGAGACCAGCCTGGGCAACATGGTGAAACCCCATCTCTACTAAAATACAAAAAAATTAGCTGGGTTTAGTGGCATGCGTCTGTAGTCCCAGCTGCTCGGGAGGCTGAGACAGGAAAATTGCTAGAACCCAGGAGGCAGAGGTGGCAGTGAGTCAAGATAATGCCACTGCACTCCCATCTGGGTGATAGAGGGAGACTCTGTCTCTAAAAAAAAAAAAAAAAAAGAAAGAAAAGAAAAATGTAGTGATGGAGTTTAATATTGTTCTCAATGGCTGACACCACAGATTTTGAGAAGTTTGAGAACAGATCAACATGTCTGGGTGTTATTTCCATCAAAATGTGATGCACTAATGAAGTGTAATTAATTATATTTTCAATAGTTTCATATTCACTTTAATCTTCAGTGATTCAATAAACTAAATGAGCTTCTAGGCCAAGTTTCAAGTTCAATTGTTACAGTCACTTCAGAAGATCCTTTCATCTATTTTAATTCAACTCTAAATCGCAATTAAAACTCCTTGGAATCTAATGAAAGTTTCGTGGAACAGTTGTACTGGAGCAGTACCACTGGATTTAACCAACAGCCATTTTATTTAACCTTCCAGATTCTTCCTTGAACTAAAAACAAAGAGCAAAACAAGAGAAACATATAGATTTAACAAAGTGCTTATCTACAAAAAATTAAAACATAATGCTATTTGATAGACAAGTAAATTTGTGGAGAAAAATAGTAATTTCACAGGATAACACACAGTTTTAGGAGATATAAAATGATCACTTTTTGCACAAAAGCACTGGAAGATTCCCAGATAACTATAGCTTATTGTTCTGGAAGCAGAAGAAAGTAAATAATTGGAAGATCATGATATCACTTCAGGAACTTCCCAGATTCAACTTAATGAGAAGCTATATCACCTCTCCATGTCCACTTCTTACCCAGAGGGGGAAATGGTACAGAGACACATCATTACACTGTCATCTGTTCTCTGACTACTGTATATTTAAAGTTCATCAGCAGATGAAATATGATGGAAAATGTCTCATGTCATCTTGCCTGGAAAAGTAAGTCGTTACAGAAAAAAACAAGTAAGAAAGCTTACAGTTCAAACTCTAAAAGAATTTTTAGGTTTGAAGCTCTAACGGGTATCAATTCTTTCAGCTTCATGAAGAGTACTTACTTTTAAAATGTCACCTAAACTATCTTCTTGGTATTTTTTATTACCTTATATTTTCTCATTACATAATTATAGTATGTTGTTATTATTACTGTTATCTTTATTTGTCTAACTTGTCTCCAGGGCTAGTGAACTCCAAAGTCTTCCACAGAACACATGTAGAAATTTACAGTCCATGTGCACCTCACACAGGTGTAAGTGGAAGAGGTTGCTTGGGCTGTCCTGAGATCTAGGGCAGGTCTCCAGCTCAGCTTGCCTATGACCCATTCCTGAATCACTTGAGAAACTCTTCACTAGATTCTGAGGTCATTGGAATCAGAGTATTTGTCTTCATGTACACAGCTCCTAAAAAAAAAAGTGCCCTCAATAAGCAGATAATAAAGAAAAAAAAAATAAATTCTATTAGGTGGATTACAAAACTTCTCATAGCCCTGGCTGTCAGCCAACCCTGTATCTAGTCAGCTTTATCTTCAGCTCCTCATTGTCACTTGTACCTCATCCTGGGCTCTGAAGCATTTATGAATTTATGTCATAGCCCTGCACTTACTAACTTGGAACATTCAACAAAGAATTCTGAGAAAGTTATCTCCAGCAGAAAAATGCCAGGATATTGCTGTCACAGATCCTCCCACATATACTGTCAGGGACCAGAATTAACACAACCTCTTTGCTCTCCTCCCCCAACATCTAGTCAAATGCCATGTCCTATCATTTCATCTCCTAATGTCTCTCCAATCCGTCTATTTCTCTCCATTTCCAGGATCACCATACCACATAAGGTTTTCATCATCTCTCACTTAGATGATTTTCATACCCTCCAAATGTCTCTTGAACTAATCACCCACCTTTCTTCTCACAGCATCCTAAATGAGCTTTTAAACATACAAATATGATAACCTCAACTAAAATTTCTCCATCAGTGATTGATGCTCTCAGAATTAAAAAAAAAGTAACATGAACTTCAGTGCATGATCTCACTGCCAGCTGATCTCACCATGCTTATCTTGCAACCTTACTTCCTTCCCTGCTTATTTCACAGATATACCACTTGGTTAGGTCCCTGAATACAACAAGCTTACTGTCACATTAAGACACACATGTACTCTTAGTTTTATATGATTTACACACCCTCCTTTCTTAAACTAGCTAATTTTGACATTCAAATATAGATCGAAAGTGAACATCTCCAGAGAAGTTTAACTGACATGTATTATGCACCTAATGTATGTTCTCCTCTGCCCTGGATTTTGGAAGCAAAGGGGTAAACAAGATAGAGAAGATTCTTGCTCTCATGTAGGCTAGTAAGCAAGATTTCATTTGGCAACAAGCAACTAAAATTCCTATTACAATGACTTAAGTATGTAGTATTTATTTCACATGCACAAGAAGACCATAGGCAAGCCCTACACTGATACAATACAGCATCTAGACAATGTCATCAGTGACCAAGGCTCTTTGCCTACTTTTACTTCCTTTGCTTAATACAGAAACCTTGATGTATTCCTTCCTATCATTCTCAGTTATAAGGTGATTGTACTTCTTGTAGACTCTAAAGCAATACTGCAGAGAGAAAGGGGTGACATTTATTACCAGGAAAGCAAAATTTCTGGAAGAAATATTCCATGGTGTTTCCCTTATAACTCATTAGCTGGAACTGCCACATCATGCCTCTGTACTGCTGTGGAGACTGGGACATTGGATTTTATTAGTTGGGCAATTTTCATATGAAATAAAACCAAGATGTTGGTATTTGAAAGATACGAGTTCTCCTGAATAGAACTTCTAGGCTCAGGAAAGGAGACAGTCACTCTGACGAACAGAATAATGGCTTTCCAAAGATGTCCACATCCAACTCCCCAAAATCTGTGAACATATTATTAGTTCCATGGCAAGTGGAAATTAAGGTGGCAGCTGGAAATAATTTAGGTAATCAGCTGACCTTAAAATAAGGAGTTTATCCTAGGTTATTTACATGGGTAAATATAATCACAAGGGTCCTTGAACATGGATAAGACAACCAGATAAATGAAAATAAATAACAAAGTGGCAGGAGCACAAGTCTTCTTATCAATAATAACACTACATGTAAATAGACTGAATTATCCAATAAAAAGACATATGATGGCTGAATGGAAGAAAAAAACAAGACCTAATGATCTGCGTTTACAGCACACTCCTTAGAAGTAGGTTTCTCCCTGTAAAGATACACATAGACTGAAAATAATGAGATGGAGAAGGAGATTCCACACCAGCGGAAACTCTAAAAGAGTGGAAGTAGCTATGTTTATCAGATAAAATAGCTTTCAAGACAAAAACTGTAAAAAGAGATAAAGAAGGTATAATGAAAATATAATGATACATATTATTGTATAGCGATAAAGGAGTCAATTCAGCAAGAGAATATAATGACTGTAAATATACATTTATATATATTCCCACAACACTGGAGCACCCACATAAATAAAGCAAACGTTGTTATAGCTAAAGAGAGAGATAGGCATCAATACAATAATAGCTGGAAACTTCAACACTCCACATTCAGCATTAGGCACATCTCCCAGAGAAACAATCAACAAAGGAACATCAGGCTTAATCTACACTGTGGAAAAAAAGGGCCTAATAGATATTTACACATTTAATCTGACAGCTGCAATATATACATTCTTCTTCTCAGCTCATGAATTAAAATAGACCATACTTTAGGTCACAAAACAAGTCTGACAACATTCAAAAATGCAAAAATATTAAGCATCTTCTCTGACCACAATAGAACAGAGCTAGAAATCAATAACAGGAATTTTGGAAGAAATTAAAGAAAAAAAAAGAAAAGAAAACCATATGCTTCTGAATTCTGGTAGGTCAATAAATAAAGAAGGAAGTTAAAAACTGGATGTAGTGGATCTCACGTGTAATCCCAGCAATTTGGGAGGCCAAGTCAGGCAGATAACTTGAAGTCAGGAGTTAGAGACCATCCTGGCCAACATGTTGAAACACGGTATCTATTAAAAATACAAAAAATTAGCCAGGTGTAGTGGTGTATGGCTGTAGTCCCAGCTACTTGGGAGGTTGAGGCAGGAGAATTGCTTGAACCTGGGAGGCAGAGGTTGCAGAGAGCCAAGACTGTGCCACTGCACTCCAGTCTGGCAGACAGAGAGCAACTCCATCTCAAAAAGAAAGAAGAAAGAAAGAAAGAGAGAGAGAGAGAGAGAGAGAAAGAAGGAAGGAAGGAAGGAAGGAAGGAAGGAAGGAAGGAAGGAAGGAAGGAAGGAAGGAAGGAAAGAAAGAAAAGACACTGAAATATTTCTTGAAACATATGATAATAGACACACAACATACCAAAATATATGGGATACAGTGAAAGCAGTACTAAGAGAAAAATGTATAACTATAACTGCCTACATCCAAAAAGAAGAAAAACTTCATATATAGAGAACCTAATAATTCATCTTAAAGAACGACAAAAGAACAAATCAAATCCAAAATCAGAAGAGGATATAATATAGATTAGAGAAGAAATAAATGATTTTTAAATGAAGAAAATAATACAAAAGCTCAATGAAACAAAAAGTTGGGTTTTTTTTTTTTTGGCAAAAATAAACAGAATTGATTTTTTTCCAGACTAACAAAGAAAAGAATGGGAGAGGCCTCAAATAAATAAAATTGGAGATGAAAAGGAAGACATTATAACTGATACTGTATAATTTCAAAGAATTATTAGAGGCTACCATGAGAAACTATTAATACGTGCCAATAAATTGAAAAACCTAGAGGAAATGGATAAATTCCTAGACACATACAGCCTACCAATATTGAACTGGGAAGAAAACCTGAACAGACCAATAACAAGTAATGAGGCCAAAGCCATAATAAATAATCATCCAATAGAGAAAAGCCTGGGACCTGATGGCTTTACTGCTAAATTCTATCAAACACTTAAAAAAATGAATACAGATTCTACTCAAATAATTTTTTTAAAAAAGGAGAAGGGAGTACTTATAAATATATTTTTTAGGTCAGTGTTACCCTGATACAGAAATCAGACAAAGACACCTCAAATAAAGAAGACTATAGGTGAATATCTTCATAAATATTGATGCAAAAATCCTCAGCAAAGTACTAGCAAACTGAATTTAACAATACATTAGAAAGATCATTCCTTGTGACCAAGTGGGATTTATCCCAGGGATGCAAGGATGGTTCGACATATGCAAATAAATCAGTATGATACATCACATCAAGAGAATGAAGGACAAAAATCATACAATCATTTCAATTGATGCTGGAAGAGCATTTGATAAAATTTAACATTGCTTTATGACAAAATCCTCTAAAAATATATATAGAAGAAACATAGCTCAACATGACAAATGCCATATATGACAAAAATATAACTAGTATCATATTGAATGGGGAAAAAAAAAAGGTTTTCCTTTCGGGTCTGGAACATGACAAGGATGCCCACTTTCACCACTGTCATTCAACATAGTACTGGAAGTCCTAGCTAGAGAAATCAGATAAGAGAAAGAAATACACGGCATCCAAATTGGAATGGAAGTGGTCAAATTATCATTGCTTAGAAATGATATAATCTTATATTTAGAAAAACCTGAGGACTCTATCAAAAAACTCTTAGAACCAACAAACAAAGCAGTAAATTTGCAGGATAAAAAATCAATATATGCTAACAGTGAACAATCTGAGACAGAAATATTAAAAGTAATCCTATTTATAATAGCCATATGTAAAATTAAATACCTAGGATTATCTTAACCAAAGAAGTGAAATATCTCTACAATGAAAACTATAAAACATTCATGAAATAAATTAAATAGGACTCAAGAGATAGAAAGATATTCCATGTACACACTGGGGTCTATTGGGGGGAATAGGGGAGGGACAGTGATGGGGAAGATGGGAAGGGATAGCCTGGGGAGAAATGCCAAATGTGGGTGAAGGGGAGGAAGGCAGCAAAACACACTGCCATGTGTGTACCTATGCAACTATCTTACATGTTCTGCACATGTACCCCAAAACCTAAAATGCAATAAAAATTAAAAAAAGAAAGATATTCCATGTTCATAGATTTAAAGAATCAACATTGTTAAAATATCAATACTACTCAAAGCAATCTACAGATTTAATGCAATCCCAACCAAAATAACATGACATTAATCACAGAAATGGGAAAAAAAATTGTAAAATTTGTATGGAACCACAAAAGACGCAGGTTAGCTAAAAATATTGTAGCAAAAAGAACTGGAAAAATCATATTACCTGACTTCAAAGTTTACTACAAAACTATAGTAACTAAAATTGCAGGGTACTGGCATAAAAACAGAAAAATAGATCAACAGAACAGAATACAGAACCCAGAAACAAATCTACATAACTACAGTGAATTCATTTTTGACAAAAGTGCCAGGAAGATGCACTGGGGAAAACACAGTCTTTTTAATAAACGATTCTGGGAAAACTGGATATTCATATGTGGAAAATTAAAACAAGACTCCTATCTCTCATCATATACAAAAATCAAATTAAAATGGGTTTAGGATGTAAATCTAAGACCACAAACTGTGAAGCTACTACAAGAAAACATCAAGGAAATGCTCTAGAACACTGAACTCAGCAAAGATTTCTTGAATAATACTCCACAAGCAAAGGAAATGAAGAAAAAATAGACAAACAGGATCACATCAAGTTAAAAAGCTTATGTAGAGTACAAAACAAAAACACTGAAGAAATAACCCACAGAATTTAAGAAATATTTACAAACTATCCATCTGACAAGAGATTAATAAATAGAATAAGGAGCTCAAACAACTCAATAGGAAAAAAATCTAATAATCCAATTAAAAAATGCAAAATAGTTGAATGGACATTTCTCAAAAGAAGACATACAAATGGCCAAAAGGTATATGAAAAGATACTCGACATCATTAATTATCAGAGAAATGCAAATGAAAACAACAATGAAACATCTCACCTCATTTAAAATGGCTTTTATCCAAAAGATAGACAATAACAAATGCTGGCGAGGATGTGGAGCAAAGGGAACACTAGTATGCTGTTGGTGAGAATGTAAATGAGTACAACCACTATGGTGAACAATTAAGAGTTTCTTCACAAAAACTAAAAATAGAGCTACCATATAATCCAGCAATCCCAATGTTGGATATACACCCAAAATAAAGGAAATTGATATATTGAAAGGATATTATGTTTGTTGCAGCATTGTTCACAATGGCCAAGATTTGAAAGCAACCTAAATGTTCGTCAAGAGACGAATGGATAAAGATAATGTGGTGCATATACACAATGGAGTACTATTCAGCCATAAAAAAGAATGAGATTCTGTCATTTGCAACATGTGTAGCTGGCGGTCATTATGTTAAGTGAAATAAGCCAGGCATAGAAAGACAAATTTCATATGTTCTCACTTATTTGTGAAAGGTAAAAATTAAAACAGTTGAACTGATGGAGATAGAGAGTAGAAGGATGGTTACCAGAGGCTGGGAAGACCAGCAAGGGAGTAGTGGGCTTGGGGGAAGATGGAAATGGCTAATGGGTACAAAAGTAATAGAAAGAATTAATAATATCTAGTATTTGATAGCACCAAGTGGCAACTACAGTTAATAATAATTGAATGGTATATTCTTAAATAACTAAAAGAGTACAATTGGGTTGTTTATAATACAAAGGATATATTCTTGATGGAATAGATAACCCATTTTTCATGATGTGATGATTACCCATTGTATGCCTTTATCAAAATATGTCATGTACCCTGTAGATATATGTACCTACTATGTACTCCCAAAAAATGAAAAGTGGAAAGTTAAAAAAAAAAAAGTCTTATTCTTATTTTTCCTCCTTTAAATATCTAAAAGGAAGCTCTCCTATCCTCTTAACAGGAAGATAAAGTCCCTTCTCCCCTGACCTTCGGTAGTGACCTTTGGTAGGGCAGTTGTACCACTTCTCCTTGCCCACAGCAATTCTCTCTGTCTCACGCTTTTGGATTCACGTATTTTAGGCCAAATACAAATTCCATTTGGTACCTAGTCTCAGGTTATCACTTCTCTTTTAAAGGGCATTGCAAACCAGTGTCTACAATTTCAATGTTCTTTCTGCTCTACAAAGCACAAGTTGATTTAGGTCAGCCACTGACAAGAAGTCTGTGGGTACCAGTACTGTATTTGCATATCATCAATTCTCTGCCACTAGTTAGATTTGCCTGGTGTTTGCATTAACATTGTGTCAATCGACCCCCAGCCATTTGGCACTCTAGAAACAAGCCAGAAGACTCAGGGGTGAGAGAAGGAAATGGTCAAATCTATTTTTCTATGGACTCAGAGGATCAGCATAAAATAAAAATAATTGTGGAGACATCTTACAAGCCATAAATTCATGGGCAATAACCTTAATGAAATAGTCATAATGCAGGCCTATGCATAAGGTGTCATTATAATCAAGACTAATCGAGGGTCATTTTTAACTAAAGATATATCTGGAGAGGATGGATACAGTAACAAATATGTAAAAAATTATTTTTGTCTCTACCGCTTTATGTCTTACTTATAGACAGTAAGGATTAGTTGTAATTTCCTTGATATGTTACATAACTTAAAACATCTTGCAGGCCATCATAGCATAGATACTATGTGACATTGTAGTATGGTGCTGATTACACCCCAAATAAAATAATATTTAATTGAAGTACTTCTTCAATTTCATGGAGAAATGTGGTTAAGGCACATTTTAGAAACTATCACTATTAAAGTATCTAGTATAAACTTGTCTAAAGTGTTTTTATTTTTATTTTATCTGAAAGAGAAAGCTGAGCCTGAAGTTTTCACTATACAATTGAAGAATTGAGATTATTTAGGTTTTTGTGGTGAGCCATATTTTTAAATATTTGGGGCTAATCTTTTTCTGGGATAAAAATATTAATAACTGGCAGGCAGACAGCTCCTACCTTTAACTCCAGCACTTTGAGAGGCCAAGACAGGAGGTTTGCTTGAGCTCAGCAGTTCAAAACCAACCCGGGCAACACAGGGAGACCCCATTTCTACAAAAAGAAAAATAAATAAAAATAAAAATGTACATAACTGGTGGAAATAAATTTCAGTACAAATATCATATTAGGCTAAATCAATTGGTTTTGTTGTTAGTCAAGGAGAGAAGAGCACAGACTTTCTCCCAAATACTGCTTGATTGTGCAAAAACACAGTGATCTCAATGGCTGTCCACAACCCTACAAGATTATAATGCTAAGACTGACACACATTCTCCTCCCATCAACATTCACATCTCTTTATTGGCTATTGTTCTCTCAATGCTTTGTTTTTCATCTGCACATAAAACCTTTAAGGTCTTGTTCTTATTCATACTGATAACTTTCATGAATATATCACCCACTCTGTCCTGCTTTCTTGCCATTTGTTATGGGTTGAATTGTGTCTCCTCAAACTCCATATGTTGAAGTCCCAATACTCAGTATCCTGGAATCACCTTATTTGGAAATGGGGTCATTGCAAATATAATTAGTTTAGATAAGGTCATTAGGGAGGGCCCTGATTCACTGTGACTGGTGTCCTTATAGAAAACAGAAATCTGGACACAGAGACAAACATGTACAGAGGGGAAACCTTGTGAAGAGACACAAGAAGAAAATGTGTTTCTGTAATCCAAAGAAGTAACATCTCCTTTCCTTGTCGCCTTCAGAAGGAACCACTCCTACAGATATCTCGACTTTGAACTTCTAGCCTCTAAAACTGTGAGACAATAAATTTCTGTTTAAGCCATTGAAACTGTGGTACTTTGTTAAGGCAGCACTAGCAAACTAACATACCATTTTTAAGTATCGTGGTATTTCCTAATTAAATCTAGAGTTCTAGAACTTAATTCAAGCCATATTATGTTCAGTATTCAAATCATTTTTCCAGGATCAAGGGTTCCTACTTTTTTTAAAAGGGTAAAGTATATGCTCTTCTAAAAATCTCTTCCCCTCTTTAGTTCTTGTCCTTTACTTTAAATGTCCATTTCTGAACATTTTTCAATTTCATCCTTCTTTAGGTACAGCAACCAGAACTAATTGCAGAGTCCTATGCTTTAATGCAAGGATAAATCACTTCGTGACTCTCACTTTCCTCATTTGTAAATGCACTAGAAATTATCCTACAGTATTGTTTTGAGAATTAAAGTAACAAAGGAACACATATGAAAGTGTTTGAATTGCTACTGATGTTTCTGCTTCATTTGCAGCAGCATCTCTATAATTCACAGAATTAATAGTAACTGTGTTTGCCACCATAGACTTCAGGTGGAGCCCTCCAGGAAGAAAAGATAACGACTCACAAATCTTTATTCTGTGTAATCACTGGTGCTCAAGAGTCATCATCATATAAATATGGTTATTTTTTCTTAATCTACCATATTCACACACCCGTTGGGCTGTTCGTCTTCTGTGTCCTGACCTCACACACAAGCAGGAAAGATTTTTCTGCAGTTTATTCTTATCAGCTTGACATTTAATTACCCAGAGAAGCTTAGTGTCATCTGTGAACTTGAAGATTTTACTGGGCACTTCATCTTTCAGGTTTCTTATAGAAACTTTAAATGAAGCTAGTCCTGGCAATAATCCCTAACACATAGCATCCAGATCTGAGTGTTGGGAATGGGTTACAGATGTGCCTCGACACAGATATTCTCAGCGCTTGGAGTAACAGGTGCCTCCATCCATAAAAATCTTTTCTATGTACATGAATTGTTGATAGCATTGTCATTTAGTGGAAGAAAAATCAGGAAGTGAGGTTGTAAAGATACCTTCTGTTAAAATCCTTTTATTCATAAAAGTAGTTGGTTGTTCCCTTGCATTTTCCCATCAATAAACCAGGTGTTTAGCCATGACACCATATTCTCTTGAATTTTAAGGCAATTTGCTGTGCGTGTGTGTATGTGTGAGAGTGTGTTTTCTATATATGTTTTTAGTAGAATTCAACATAGAGCATTTTCAGATGTGTTGCAATTGTGACAACTAAGAATCATGGGAAAGACGGAATCCAAAATGATGTGCAGAATCAGTCACAGTAATAAATAATTCAGAAGTAAAGGTCAAAGGGCTTACGTGAGTTATTGCCACTAGATTTGAAAAGACAAAATTGTTTTGTGCTTACTATGTGAAACTGCATTGATACAGAATCTATATACATTAAGAAACCATCTAAATATTACTTTTATTAAATTTACTAGATATCCCTTGCTGCCCATTCCTAAAGGTCATCACAGTTAATAAATACTTTGTTTTACTTAATCCTGGGCAATGTAAAGCTTTCTGAAGATAAGGAGTTCCTTCACCCATAGAGGACCCTTGGGAAAAAAAGAGAAGTGGTAGCGGGGCGAGTTGTTAGTGGGAGGATGGGAATTCCTAGAGTATGGGTGAGAGGGGAGACACCTAAGCAAGGGTGGAAGAGCTGGTAGAAATATAATAGGCTGAACAGAGAAGTGGCAATCTTGTTCCATGATTTGGAATCTAAACTTCCCATAGGAAGGGGTGGCCTAGTAAGTAACTCAGAAACAAAAAGGAAAATAAAGGAGCAACAGTAAGAGAGGAAAATAAGAACCAAAATGAGTGTGATAGCAAAAGCAAGAGATAAGGAAAGAGAACCTTAGTCTAGGCAAGGCAACCCAGCTTATGCTGTGTCATTACTTTTGTGTTTTTACATTGCATAATTAGGAACGCATTCAAGTATGTGACCTCTCTAAGACAGGACTCAAGGAGAGAGCTTAAAGAGAAACAGCAATATTGAATCATTTGTGAAATAATGTTCCTGTCCAGTGAGACTGGCCAAGGTCCCAACCAGATTTTTTTCACTATCTGCTTTTGAGTCTTGTAGATACCTCCGCTGCAGCCTCCTACTATATACCTGTAATGCACAGGGTGCCTGACTGATTCTACTACTTGGAATCCACAACCTGTCAGGCCCTTGATAGACTATGTCACCCAAGAATTGTTTTGAATCAATTTCCTTTCAAAATGCTTACAGGAAGGCCCCCTGTAGCCTAGGTAGGTTGAGATGGGGGCTGTCTTTTGACTGTTTCCACTTAAAGTATAGCAGGAATCCATTCTCCTCCTACTCCTGGAAGAAAGAACAGACAACTGTCCCCCACATTCTCTAAATGAAGTCTCCTCCATTAATTTTCTTCCTCTATGCTTTTATGGTTGGAAGTGGGTGACCGCTGCAGGCAGAATCAATGTAGGCATCTCTTAACCCATGCTGGTTAAAACATCGAACACCTTTCTTGGAAACTTTTGGGATAATTGACATCTGTTGCGTTATTCCCAGTCTTGAGGGCTTCAGACACAAATGAGACAAAATGAGTTCTAATTATTATTAGGTTGCTCAATTTTAAATGGGTACATTTGAGGTTAAATTTGATCTATATCAGCAATTTCATATGGCTCAATCTAATGAATTCTAATGCATCCGTTTTTTCCCTTCATCCTATTACCATGCAGTTTTGTCAAAATGTAACTTGTTAGGCAGCTATTCTTTGTCACATCCAGCAATTCTTTAGTGACCCATGAAAAAATATAGTCAACCCTTGCCTATAACCTGAAATAGTATTTCTTCAAACAAATAAACAAAACACATACTTCACGCAATGTTCTCAAAATTACAAGCTTCCAAGGTCTCTTTTATTGTAAAACAACAAAACAAATAGTTACTCACTGCCCAGCTTGAAAGTATCCCACGAGATGCCCTGGGGAGAAACAATTTTTTTGTCGGTATTTACTAAAGGAGATGTGACTTTCCTGACAGTCAGAAGGAACCCTGCTTAGAAAAGCCATCATGGTGCTAAATAAAAGGCTCTGTTGTTAGGATGCTACTAAATAATGACAGTCATAGCTGCCAGCCTGTGACTTTTACCTAAGCTTAACTACCTTCAAAAAGTGTCTTTGCTACTCTGATCTTCTGTAAATTTCATTTGTTCCTCTCATTTGATAAAAATGAAAGATATAAATATGTCATTTTCTCTTTTTGACTGGTATTACAATTGAACTATCATGGTTTTGATTTGGTTTTGTCTTCTGATTTCTGTATATCCTATGCTTTTGTAACAAGGTGACCTGTAGTACATTGGGGATCAGTTCTGTATTTCTTCTCTGGCCTTTACATAGTGAAGAAACTCAATATATGCATGTTACATGAGACAGGGTGCTACTGCTCTTGAATGCAGCATTTTCAATGTTTGCATTATTCTATTTTAGCCTTAATATCAGTTTTTGATATCATTCAAATCAATCTATCAGAATAGATGGAAAAGCCACCTTTTCACATTGCTGGAAAAGCAGTATATGTTATGTTTAACTTGAGTAGCAGTTTTTTGATTTATTGTTCTGGTCTTTTAATTTCTTGCAAAAATTGGATCCTTTCAAAATACTCATCTTAGGGTAAAAACAACAAGGGAATTTGCCTAATATTTAAGCTCAAAGAAAATGGAAGTCTTATATAGAGCTCAGTATGATCATCTAAAAATTTATTTGTAAGCCCAACATATATTAAATTTTGAATAATCATATCACAATACCAAAGAAAAAATAAGTACATGATTATATTACAACTTCTGCAAGATAAACTATTCCAAGATATGGAGGAACCATTGTTTGTTCTCTTCTTTTTAGCTGTTATGAAAGGAGCAATTTAAAAAGCAAATAATACATTGGTAAATTCCAACAGTTTATATCATACTCAAAATAATTTGTCCATTTAGAATCAAACTACACATTTTAAAAAAATGAATAATCACAACTTAGTAATAGAGACAATCTTATAAAAAGATTAGATTAAAAATAAAATACTTTATTCATGGTAGATAGTGATATTTTTGATAGCTGTTCATTTTCCTCTGAAATGCAAAGTCAAATTGCCTTATCATTGTGTTTTTAAGTGAAATTTACTGATTGAGTTGATGATGGTATTTTCAGGAATCAATGAGCATTTGATGATGTAAACTTCAGCATCTTCTTTGCAAAAACTCTGAACATTTTTATAATTCTTTACAGAGCATCTGTGCTAAGTGAAAATAAATTATGAAGGGGAAAAATAAAAAAAAATGAAGCAAATATTCACAGATGGATGATTTTTTATAACTGGCAAGTGCTTCACCTATTAGAAATTTGCTTACATAAAAAAAAAAAAAAGCTATCAAGAAAATTGAACATATGACCATTGTCTTTATTATCCAGGCAACACCTACTATTGTCAGTAAGTGGATGTTCAGATAAGATAAGTCAGCAGTCTGGAAATAAGGAAAACAGATTGTCTTGGGGAAGTCTCACTGCCAAATTCATTCAGAGGAGATTAAGCAGAGATAGGCAATGTTACATAAAACAAACAGAAGTTTTTTTCAGACTCATAAGCCCTATTATAATCAAGTTGAAGACATGAACACACATATATATATATACACATATGTATTTATGTGTATGTCTGTGTGTGTGTGTGTGTGTGTGTGTATTTATTTTTTAATATTTTGAGACCGAGTCTTGCTCTATCACCAGCCGGAGTGCAGTGGTGCCATTTCGGCTCACTGCAACCTCTCCCTCCCAGGTTCAAGCAATTCTCCTGACTCAGCCTCCCAAGTAGCTGGTACTGCAGGCAAGCACCACCACACTCAGCTAAATTTTTGTATTTTTAATAGAGATGGGTTTTCACCATGTTGGCCAGGATGGTCTTGATCTCTTGACCTCATGATTCGCCTGCCTTGGCCTCCCAAAGTGCTGGGATTACAGGTGTGAGCCACCACGCCTGGCCTGACGTGAACATATTTTAAAAATGTAGAAGTCAATCAAAATGAAGTTGGTAGTAGCACAAAAGAGTAGCATGAAGGCAAACATTCAAAGTAAAAATTAAGTAAACTGCTTTCCAATATGCAAGGCAACAGTATTTTTATCATTATGCAAATAAAATATTTGGATTAGCTTTAAGTCATTACACATTTAAGTCATCCAACAAACTGTCCTTATTCTAATTCTATGTCTACAAAGAAATATACTTTTTGTTTGTTTGTTGTTTCCCAGAATGGGGTGGTTCTTCTATCAGTATTGTGATCCATGCTACAAGTAATTTGCTTATTACAAACAAATCAACTGATTTTCAGTGGTTATTTACCACAAGGACTCTGGTGAATTCGCCAATATAGTATCTGCTCCTTGAAAACCGGCCAGCAGCCTTCTCCTGGTTTTTGCAAGCCTTTCTAATATCTTATGAGAAAACCCAAGTCTTTTAGACATTTAAAGTTCTACAGCTGTATTACAGTCTAATCAATCAAAACCCACAATCAGTTGTCTGTATAAAGTGAAAGTAATTATAATCAATTAATCATTCTAGTATCCCAAATTCTTTGTAGGTATTATTTTACAGCTCTTCTGAGAACCATCATACACCATTTTCAGAATCTTAAGACTGGCACTAAATGAAAACATTAACAAACTAAAATGTATCGTCTGATCTGTGAACATGTTTTATATGGTGGAAGAATGACAAGAACAATTCAAATTAATGTGTCTGTTACACATCAACAAGAAAAGTACGTTTGCAGACTATATGTGCATGTTGTCAACAAAGCATGTATAAAGTTGGAGTACCTTTAGTGTTTATTATAACTTAGAATACAAATTTATAAAAGATGGGGAGACTGCTAGGTATATGTTTCCCAAAACAACCAACTCATAAAAGATATTCATGAAGTAGAAAATTATTATTTTTATTGAAATTCAAATTCCATTCCTATGAGAAAAAAAATTGAGAAAAACTAAAAGTTCAGTTATGTAATATTTGGCACAATTTTTAAAAAGTATTACATAATTGACAGTAAAAAGCTCATATTTGCCTAGATGTGGCAGTTCATGCCTATAATCCTGGCACTTTGAGAGCCAAGGCTTGAGGGTAGCTTGAGCCCAGGAGTTCAAGACCAGCCTGTGAAATATGGAAAATTTCTGTCTGCCAAATACACAAAAATTAGCCAGGTGAGGTGGCACATACCTCTGGTCCCAGGTACTCAGAAGGCTGAGGTGGTAGGATTTCCTGAGTTTAGAGAGGTCAAGGCTGCAGTGAGCCATAATTGTGACACTGGGCTCCAGCCTGGGTGACAGAGTGAAACCCTGTCTCAAAACAAAAACCTAACATTCAAATATTGTAAGTCTCTGTTCTGTCCCTGCAAATTGCATGTACTAGGGAAGACTACTGAAATGGCAGAATGATTTTGACAAGCTAGAAGGAATCTCAAAACTGTTCTGACCATGGATAAATCAGGGTAGCTGGGATATACTACAATAACAATTTCAAAACATCAACACAGGGATACTTTTTATGCTACATCTATTGTAAGTTGACTGGACTATGTTCTACATAACTGCCTTCTTTACTCTGTGTTTCAGGCTGATGGAGCTTCTATTCCCAGTTGGCATCACAGAAAGAAAAGGGCACATAGTGAAGTATTCACTGATGGAAAAGTAAAATTCTACCCTGTGCCCAAAGGAGAGAAGACAATAAATTAACAACATTTGTTACCAACTTTAATGACTAACAAAGGTAATAATGATAGATACAATTAAATATAGCAATTTCAACAGAAGTCTGTTAAATTGAATGGGAAAAGCTCTAGAAAAGCAGAAAGAGCGCTATTGTTTAAATAGAAATAGAATGAAAATGATGTTTTTCTTGATGTAAAACAACTTGTGAAGTTAAAATTTTATATTAGATAGAAGTAGAAAAAGGAAAAACAGCAGACTGTATATGTGTCTTCAGGTCTGCTGAATTAACATCTATATTCTATGTCCAAGATTACCCTTTGATCTATTTTAATTGCAGTACGGAATAACTTCTAGGATATCAAGAGACTGCTGCATGGTTTCCTTATTCTTTTATTTCCTAACACGTAAAAGGCCAGCATATTCTCCTTTCTGCGGAAAGCTTTCATCTAAGGTGGTATTCACCGATCTTCCCAACTGTCCTTGGTCCTGCGTATGTACCTTGCTGGAGATGGAGAACACATGAGGATGTTGTCTGACATCCTAAAACAAGCCACTGCCAGATCAACCTTTCCAGCAAGGAGGACAGCAGCTGTTCTGACCCTTATTTTTCTTTCTGTCAGAACTGAAATAAGTGGCTTATAATTAGGATCCAATCATATTTTATTTTCTGTCTTTATTTGAGACACAAAGGGACTTGTGTCTCACCAATTCTTTAGGGGAAATAAAGCAAACAAACATGATTTCTAGACAAAGGGAACTTACAGATGTTACATATCCTATAAAGAACTTACAGATGTTACATATTCTCTTATGCAAACACATAGCTTATCTCTGGAAAGGAGCACATAGACTTTTACATACCTAGCTAAGGTAATAGACAATACCCAAAGTTGAAATGTGTCATCTGCTTCCTACAGAAAAAATAAGAACAATTGTTATATGATAATGTTAAGTCTCAAATCTCGTTTATAGAATTTTTTCCAAGAGTCTTTCTTAAGGCAGTTCGGCAAATATATTCAGCTATAAATGGAAGACCTCAAAAATATTCAAAAGATGGCCAAAGACTGCTATGTTGACACTGTCCATAAGTCAGTTGCATTATTCAGAACATGAGATTATTTTCTATAAGGGATAATAAATCCCTTATGGGGGAGTTTCTATATTTTCTATAAGGGATATTATACAACCATAGAACATTTGCTGTGTGTCCTTATTTGCATTTTAATTGTACATTTCTCTTGAGTATGTACTTGGATGTGGGATTTCTGTGTTATAAAGCATACATGCACATGTTCTACTCAATAGTGTTATAGCATAGCAGTATATCTCCTTCCAGTAACAAGAGTTTCCATTACTCTACATACCCATGTACATTTGGTATTTTTGTATTTGCAATACTCAAGAAGTCCAATACTACCTACAGTATACAGAATTCTAAAATGGTCCCATAATATCAGCCCTGGTGTTGCTCCTATAATACATGATCAAAAGTATGTGGCAGATGTAATGAAATTTACTAATCAGTTGTCCTTAAAATAAGATTAGTGACCTCCCAGTCCAAGGAATCTAAGCAATACAATAAAACAATAGAAGAAAAAAAAAGATTAGTGACCTAACCCCAAACTAATCATATCAGCCCTTTAAAATCAGACAGTTTTTCCTAGGTGGTTGTAAAAGAGAAATCCAGAGAGATTAAAACAAGGATTTGGGCATAGTGGTTCACGTCTGTAATCTCAGCACTTTGAGAGGCCGAGGCAGGTGGATCATCTCAAGTTAGGAGTTCAAGACCAGCCTGGCCAACATGGCAAAAACCCATCTCTCCTACAAATACAAAAATTAGCTGGGCACAGTGCCAGATGTCTGTAATCCCAGCTACTCGGGAGGCTGAGCCAGGAGAATTGGTTGAACCTGGGAATCAGAAGTTGCAGTGAGCAGTACATTGAGATTGTGCCATTGCATTCCAGCATGGGAGACAGAGCGAGAGTCTGTCTAAAAAAATAATAAGAAGAATTCAACATGACAGATATTCCATTGTTGGCTCTGAAAATGGAGGAGACATGAAGAAAGGAGCTAAGAACGGCCCACAATTACTGAGAATGTTCCCCAACTAGGAAATGGGGACCTCAATTCTATGACCACAAGGAACAGAATTCTGCCAACAATATGGGTGAGTTTGGAAGCAGATTCTTCCCTGGAATCTTTAGGTAAGAGCGCAGGCTAATTGATACTTTTATTGTGGTCCCGTGAGGCCCTTAGCTGAGATGCCACCCATGAAGTAGAGAACAAATTACTATACATTTTTGACCTATGGAACTGTAAGCTAATAAATAGGTATTGTTTTAAGTTGCTATATTTATGGTAATTTGTTATGTATTAATGGAAAACCAATACATGATCTTTGACTAACCAGGTAGTACAGAGTCCATCTGAATGAACCAGTCTCTACTCAGCTCTAATTGGTTGTTAGAGGAATTGGTAGTCACCATTGCACCATGTTTTATCTTTTATAAGATGCTGGAAATTGATATTTTTACATTGGATTTCCAATATTTTAAAATTGCCAACTAATTCAATTTTCAGAAAAATTAGAAAATTTAATTTCAAGCAGAAAATAAATCACTTTGCAGGACCAATAAATAACAACTGAGGGCAATCAGGTTGAATTTCTGGCCTAGATAATGATTAATTCAGTCCTTTTCAATTCCAGTGTTCCATGGATCTAATAAATAAATATTATAAAGCCTTTTCCTTTTTGTTTTAAATAATAAATATTGTAAATGTTGTAATATTTTAATAGCTTCCACTCTTTTAGATGAAAGATTTATAACTAATGTGCTATTTTTAACTATTCTATGAGATTTCTTCTTGTGGAGGGAATTACAGGAATTGAAGCTTACATTGAAACTTCGCTATGGTTAATCATCAGACAAATAATTTTAACATGAAATATTTACTTTGATATATGATCTTTTTTCTTTTAATAAAAATATGTAAATACTGTTTAAGAAGAAATAACTATTTTTCCTCTTATCCACAGAGATAGTAATTAAGAGTTTTACCTTAGACAAGTTGTAAGAACTTGGACAAGTTTCTAAATCTCTATTTGTCTATATTTCTTAATTTTGAATGTGAGTTTATAGTAGTAAGTGATTCACAGGGTTTTGGTAAGGATAATATGAGTCAGTACAATTGCAGCACCTAGATGGTTGACTAGAACAGAGTGTTCAACAACGGTTAATGATTTGCAGACAGAGGCATGGGAATTCTAAAGCACAGGGATCATGACTTGGCTATGGTCAGGAATATTCAGTAGCTTAGTGTTGCTTCCATCCTGTTTTGTACTGCTTTCAATCCAGCCCAAATACACATTTCAGGTGTCCTGTCTGCTTAAGTTCAACTTGACTTTATAGTCCGATCGCCTGTCTGCCCATTTTCTAACCTCATGATACACATTCCTTCTTTTTAGATCTCACAATTTGGAATAACAAGAGTCCTACATTCCTTTGTTTGTCCATCCTGAAAGACACACCTGTAGATTACTCTTTCACAAAACAGCCCCAGATCCTGCCAGAGAAGCTTAACTGCTTGTTACCACAGTCATTGTTTAAACTTCGGGTACTTGGCTGATACCTTTCATTAAAGATATTTACATATTTATCTATATCATTTGTGGATAATTAATTTCTTACAAATAGGAAATTTATTTAGTTGTGCCCCTACAGAGCTTTGTATAATGACTTTTATATTTTAGAAACTCAGTAAACATTAATTGCATTGAATTTAAAATTTAAAAGTAGCAGAAACAATGCTAAGCAATAAATGTAGAAAAAGATTTCTCTATCATTAATATTTAAATATTATAAATTTAAACAGGCTTTGGTCTGCCATTTTTTAGAGTTCTGTTTTTCTTTTAGTGTGTGTCTGTATGTGTGTGTTTACTTGAATATTAGCTTTTTAAGCTTAAAAGCAAAACAGCTTTTAGGATGAGAGGCATGTCAGAAATAGGCCATTCTAAACAACATAATTATGTTTATATTGTCTTGAACATAGAAAAGTTTTCTATTCTTAAATAAGGTAGATTTCTATCACAACACAATAGCCTAGAGCTCCATTTGTAAAACACACATAGGCCTTTGACAACAGGAAGGCCCAAAGGGAAAATTACAATGATGAGTAAAAGGAAGCATGCCCATTTATTTAAAAGCATGGTTTCTGTTACAATGCAGAATGATGCATTTATTGACAACAGATCAAACTAGGAAGGGTTTCTTTAGCATATGGACCAACTGTCTAGGTAGAATCCAAATTCTGGATCCCAGCACTTTGGGAGACCAAGGCGGGTGGATCACGAGGTCAAGAGATCGAAACCAGCCTGGTCAACATGGTGAAACCCCGTCTCTACTAAAAATACAAAAAATTAGCTGGGCATGGTGGTGTGCGCCTGTAGTCCCAGCTACTCGGGAGGCTGAGGCAGGAGAATTGCCTGAGCCCAGGAGGCTGAGGTTGCCGTGAGCCAAGATTGCGCCATTGCACTCCAGCCTGGGTAACAAGAGTGAAACTCCATCTCAAAAAAAAAAAAAAAAAAAAAAAAGAGAGTCTTAGAAAAAAGGATTTAAGTGGAAGTTTTCTTTCTACCTCTCTCAAAGACAAACCCATCAATCTATTTAACTTGGGATTCTAATATACCATTTCATTTGGCAAATAACTACTATTTCTGACTGTCTGCAAATCAATCAGATGGCTAGACAGTCTGATAATTTCGGCACTAGTGGTTCACATACAAATTCTCTTCTCTCTATCCACTCTAGACACTGAAATATTCAGATTCTCACTTCTCAGGCCTCACTTCCAGCTAACACAATGTATAAGCCAGGGCAATGTGTAAGCCAGCTAACACAATGTATGAGCCACCACCCCCGGCCACTAGTATTGAACTCTTGACCTCAGGTTATCTGCCCACCTTAGTCTCCCAAAGTGCTGGGATTACAGGCATGAGCCACTGCGCCCAGCCAGTATTAGAGTTTTCAATATAAAAATTTGGAGGAATATGAGCATTTAATCTATAACAGTCTAGATCTTGCAATGAGAATACCAAGTCCCAAGTACTTCCTGAATGATATATTATTCAACATAACCACAGCAGAATAAGACTTTTGTAATTCTGATTGGACTTTTTTTCCTATAAAGTCCCAGTTAACAGCAAGATTCAGTTATAATAAAATGATGACTTAAGGGACATTTAAACTGAAATTATGTGACTGTCTTTATAAACTGTAATACTTGAAAAGATAAAATTAATGGTAATCTTGTGCAGTTAAACATTAATATCTTGCTAATCCTGGACGTCCCCAGTGATTTACAGCTTAATGAATACTGCTAATAAATATTCGAGTCTAATGCATGTCGATAATACTTCCTGTGTGAGAAGGACTGTATCAGCTTACTTCCAAATGAAATAGCAAGACATTTGAGCTAGAAATCTTTTAACTTTTTTATGACAAAGAAATTAAAGACATTTCTATTTCAAAACTCAGTTGATGTATATTGCCTAATTTGGGATTGTTTGCCCTGAAGACTTATCCAGTCAGTCTAGAAATATGCAGGCCATGTCTTATGTATAGAGTTATGCCTGTACATTCCTATTAACTTCAGGTGAATTAGCAAGTCTCTTAACCTTCACATTCCTGTAAACTAGGACAGATACCACCTTCCTACACCAACACAAAGCACTAGAATAGAAGAGAAAAAAAAAAAAAACAGAATATAGATCTGGTTTAAATAATAGAAAATGGATGTTTTTAAAGATGCTTACATACTTAGCAGTTTCAGACCTTGCTATTTGTCTATTTTATCTATTATCAGACCTTTCCTATCTGTAATGAAAGTTATATAATGCTTGGTTTTGGTACAATGGGGGCAAACAGTGGCTAAGCATATATTGTAGAGTAAGTGAGACGTATGGAGTTTATCTCTTTCTTTTGGAAGAGATGGAAATGAAAAACGTAATTTCCTACTTGGTAAAAGATTAGAACTCCTGTGATTTTTACATGTCAGAAATCTCAACTTAGACTGGCTCAGGCCAAAACAGGAAACCTATTGACTCAGGTGTCTGTAGAGATGAGAGCAAGTTGTGGTACAGTTTGATCCAAGGACTTGTTCAATGCCACCTAAACTTGGTTTCTTTCCATCTCTGCTTATATTCTCAGGCTCCTCTTATTGTCTCCAGTAGTTCCAGGCTCACATCCTCCTCATTACTGACATGATCAGGAGAAAAGAGTCATGTCTTTCTTTCAATAATATAACATTGTATGTACTTGCTGTGGAATAAGTGGGGTAGAAATAGAAATTTTAAAGAGAATTAAGGATTGAGCTGGATCTTAAAGTAATGTTACGATTTAATTAGATGAAATCAAAAGGTAATCTAGGATCAAAGAACACAGTCTCCTTAAAAACACAAACCAAAACAACAATGGATAAAGTAAAACTAAATTTTAGCAAAACAACAAGGATGCCAGTTCATAAAAACAGAATAATAAGTCAGAAAGTTCTACATCAGAAAACTGTAGAGTCCTTAACAACAGGGAAAAGATTGGTAGAACATCACAAAGATGTGCGTTCTGGAATCACACAGACCTCATGGTGAGTCCCAGCTTTGCCATTTACTAAGTAGGTGACCTGGGGCTGATTAATAGATCTTCCTGTGCCTCGGTCTCCTTATCTGTTAATGAAGATTAATGAAACCTACTTGAAAAGATTGTGAGAACTAAATGAGTCAACATATTTGAACTTAGCACAGTATCTGATAGATGGGGTACAAGTAGTAATTGTCAGTAGTTGTTATAGTTAAAGCATCCTTAATCAAAAAATCGAAAATCCAAAATTCTCTGAAATCTAAAACTTTTTGAGAGCTTACATGATGTCATAAGTGGAAAATTTTACGTCTGAGCTCATGTGACATGTGATGGTCAAAATGCTTAAAACACAGTTTACTCATGTGATGGTTTATATTGAGTGTCAAGTTGATTGGATTGAAAGATGCAAATTATTGTTTCTGGTTGAGTCTGGTGAGGGTGTTGCCGAAAAAGATTAACATTTGAGTCAGTGGACTGGGAAAGGCAGACCCACCCTCAATCTAGGTGGGTACAATCTAATCAGCTGCCATCATAGCCAGAATAAAAGCAGACAGAAAAATATGAAAAGACTAGACTGCTTTGTCTTCTGGCCTACACCTTTCTCCCATGCTATATGCTTCCTGCCCTTGAACATCAGACTCCACATTCTTCAGTTTTGGGACTCAGACTGCCATCCTTGCTCCTCAGCTTGCAGATGGCCTATTGAGGGACCTCACCTTGTGACCACGTGAGTCAATACTCCTTGTATATAATAAACTATATATATATATAATAAAATATATAATAAACTCCCTTTTATATATACATGTATCCTATTAGTTCTGTCCCTCTTGAGAACGCTGTAAAATTTTAAGGAGTTGTGATAAACATCCACTGATCATAAAGCAGCAAAGAAATGTATTGACAAGTTTGCCGAGGTTACCACTGATAAAAATTTGAAGCTGAACAGTTCTATAATGCTTATGAAACAACATGCTAGGGATGGTGCAAATTTTGGTGCCACTGCCACAGAAAGACAATGATGGCAGTTCATGAGACAGCCCCTAAGTATTAAGGATGCAAAGGACAGAATAAGCTGTAGTGGGATGTGCTAATGCAGCAGGCACACGTAAGTGTAAACTTTCTGTGATAGGTAAAAGCTTCCATCCTTGTTGTTTTCAAGGAGTTACTCAAGTTCATTATTATACTATCAAAAACGCATGGACCACCAAGAACATCTTTTCAGATTTCTTTCACAAATATTTTCTATGAGTGGCTTATGCTCACTGCAGTGAAGCTAAGCTAGATAACAGCAAGATTTTGGTTTTCCATGACAACAGTTATGCTCCACCTCCAACTGAAATTCTCTCATAGGAAATAAAGTATATCCTACATACTTTCCCTCAAATGTAACTTCATTAATTCCACCAGTTTACCAGAGTATCTTTTGATCAATGAAGACTAACATACTAACATTTTCTTGAATAGTATACTAGCAACAGTGAACGCAGGCATGAGTGTGGAAGATTTTCAAATGGTTAGCATGAAAGATGTCACAGGTGATGTTGCCAATGTTTGTAACACAGTGACTAAAGACACAGTTGTGAGTGCCTCACACAACTTCTTGCCTGTGACTATGTTCAGTGATAATGATGAACAGAGCTTTGAAGGGTTTCATATGTCAAGTGAGGAAAACAATTGATGTCTGACCTCCTTATATATGCAAAATACATATTTTCAGAATCCATCAGTAAGCTGAAAGGAGTAAATATCAAAAAAGCTTTTAATCTCAATAATGAGGCTGCAGTTGTTTACTCATTGACTAATGGGAAAATAGACAAAATGATTCTGAATCAAGGTGATCATGATACCAGTGATGATGAGGATGATGTTAACACTGCAGAAAAACTGGTGCTGATGATGACATGGTGAAAATGTGTGATGGGATAATTGAAGGATTAGAGCAGTATGTAATCATAAGAGAAGAAGAAATTATGTCAGTCTAGAAAATCAAAGAGAAACTTCTAAGACAAAAAAAAATTGTTAATAAAGGAAATGACTATAGAGAAAACATTTTAAAGTGCCATCCAGCAGAATGCTTCTTCATCCCTAGAGAACCCATTTCCTGGTTCCTCAACCACTTCTGATGGTACGTTTTCACCTAAGAAAAATAAATGTAGTGTATGCATCAATATGTGGAAAGCATCCAAAAGAAGAATGTTTGTATAAATAAGGCAGATAAGCAAGGAAGTTATTATATTTATTCCTGTATGATGTTTAAAGATCTGAACAGGGACTAAAGGAGTGGGACTTGATGGAACTGGACCTGAAATATCACAACACTAATACAGCTTGATAAATGACCAGTCATGTGGTAAATAATCATTTTGGCAGAGTAGCTAAGAACACATACTCAGTTGCTTTTGAGTCTGAAAAAATATATAGTTTTATGTTCCCATTTTGTCATTTATTAACTGTGTGACAAGAAGAAGTTGTTTATCCACTTCAAACTTTAGTTTCTTCACCTATAAAACAGGGTTATTCACAGCAGCAGCTACACAGTGTCGATGTGAGAAGTGGATTATATCATGCCTGTGAAATGTTGAGCATAGAATGTCACTTAGTAAATACTTAGTGCATGTTACCTGTCTTTAATAACTCTATAAGACGAGTCTAAGAACACCATGAGGAATAGATTGAATCCACTGAATCCATGAAAGAGAGGCCTCAGGAGGGAAATTGATCTGAAGGCATCAGAGATTGGGTTCTGTTTTGGAGGTGCTGGGTGGTCTGTAGTACAAAATAATCTCCAGCTGGAAAGGCCATAAAAGCACTTAATGCATGGAAGGTTGTTAACTTGGAAGAAGATAAAAGACAGAACAAGACAATGACATCTAGGAAGTAAAAACGATGATGCTGAAAGAGCACAGGTGTGCTCTCTAGAGAAAAGAGCAAGGTGACCAGCAAGAAGAGACCTCAGCTTGCCCCCAGCTAGAGATAAAAAAGAAAATATGCTAAGAAAATAGAGAAGTCTTTGTGAGAAGGTCCCATGGCTCATTTGTAGAAACATGCAATTTAATATAATTTGAACTATGTTTAACATTGTGTTTGTTATTGGCCTATTATCTCATTGCAAAAATATAATACTCTGGAGTTAGCTAAAAATTTCAATAAAGTGATTTTAATTCACATAAAGTGTTCTGTAAATACTTCCCTTCAAAATAAATCATACACAAATAATGTTTCCTGAGCACTGCATTGTAAATAAGAATACTTAAGGAAATATAAAATGGTGATAAATATTTTTAATTTACTTACTTCTATATTTTGTGTCATGTTTTTTGGTTACATGAATGCCTTTTTGTGAGAAGTTTCTGTTTACAGCCTTTGCTCACTTTTTAATGGAGGTGTTTGTTTTTTGCAAATTTCTTTAAGTTCCTTGTAAACTAGATATTAGACCTTTGTCATATGAATAGATTGAAAAAATGTTCTCCCACTCTGTAGGTTGTCTGTTCACTCTGATGATAGTTTATTTGGCTGTGCAGGAGCTTCTTAGTTTAATTAGATCCCATTTGTCAATTATTTTCTTTTGTCGTAATTGCTTTTGGCATTTTTGCCATGAAATCTTTGCCCATGTCTAGATCCTGAATGGCATTGTCTAGATTTTCTTCTAGGGTTTTTATTGTTTTGGGTTTTACATTTAAGTCTTTAATTCATCTGGAGTTAATTTTTGTATAAGGTATAAGGAAGGAGTCGGGTTTCAGTTTTCTGCATATGGCTGGGTAGTTCTCCAAGCACCATTTATTAACTAGGGAATCCTTTTTCCACTGCTTCTTTTTGTTAGGTTTGTTGAAGATCATATGGCACTTACTCCAAAATTTATCACATAATTAGAAGCAAACCACTCCTCAGCAAATGCAAAATAATGAGATTATAACAGTCTCTCAGACCACAGCACAATTAAATTAGAACTCAAGACTAAGAAATTCATTCAAAACCACACAACTACGTGGAAATTGAATGACCTGTCCTGCGTGACTCATGAGTAAATAATGAAATTAAGGCAGAATCAAGTTCTTTGAAACTAATGAGAATAAGGGAAAATTGGGATGTAGTTAAAGCAATGTTATGAGGGAAATATATAGCACTAAATGCCTACATCAAAGAGCTAGAAAAATCTCAAATTAACAACCTAAGATCACAACTAGAAGAACCAAATAACTAGGAGCAAACAAACACCCACAGCTTATAGAAGACAAGAAATAACCAAGATCAGAGCTGAACTGAAGGAGACAGAGACACAAAAATCTCTTTAAAAAAACATCAACAAATCTAGGAGTTTTTTTTTTTTTTGAAAAACAAATTATAAAAGAGATAGACGGCTAGCTAGACTGATAAAGAAAAAAAAAGAGAAGAATCAAATAGACACAATCAGAAATGATAAGCGGGATATCACCACTGACCCGACAGAAATGCCAGCAACCATCCAAGGATTCTATAAACAAGTCTGTGCACATAAACTAGAAAATTTAGAGGAAATGGCTAAATTTCTGGACACATACACATTCTAACACTCAACCTGGAAGAAACTGAATCTCTGAATAGCCCAATAGTAAGTTCCAAAATTGAAGCAGCAATAAATAGCAACCAACAAATAAAAGCTTAGGAACAGACATATTTACAGCTGAATTCTACTAGAGATACAAAGAGTTGTTACTATTTCTATTGAAACTATTCCAAAAAAAAAAAAAAAAGATGAAAAAGTGGGACTCCCCCCGATTCATTTTATGAGGCCAGAATGATCCTGGTACCACAAACTGGCAGAGATACAACAACAAAAAAGAAAACTTCAGGCCAATATTTTTTTTATTTTCTTCCACTCACCTTGGCTTGGTTTGCTTTTATTTTGCTAGTTTCTCTAGGTGTGACATTAGGCTGTTAATTTGAGATCTTTCTAACTTCTTGATGCGGGCTTTTAGCACTATAAACTCTCCTTTTAACACTGCTTCCACTGTGTCCCAAAGATTCTGGTATATTGTGTCTCTGTTTTCATTAGTTTCAAATAATTGTTTAATTTCTTTTTTAATTTCATTCTTTAGCCAAAATTCATTCAGAAGTAGCTTGTTCAACTTCCACATTACTATATGGTTTTGATAGATTTTCTTGATACTCATTTCTATTTTTACCGCATTGTGGTCCATGGATGTACTTGGTATAATTTTTTTTAATTGAGACTTGCTTTATGGCCGAGCATGTTATTGATCTTAGAGTATGTATCACATGCAAATAAGAATGTATATTCTGTTGTTGGGTGAAGTTTTCTGCAGTGTCTATTAGGTCCAATTGTACAAGCATTGAGTTTAAATGTAAAATATTTTTGTTAATTTTCTGTCTCAATGATCTGTCTAATGTTTTCAGTGAGGTGTTTAAGTCCTCCAGTAACACTGTGTAGTTGTCTTAGTCTCTTCATAGATCTCTAAGAACTAGTTTTATAAATCTGGGTGCTCCAATATTGTGTGTGTATTATATACTTAGACCTGTTAAGCCTGCTTGTTAGTTTATGTAATGTCTTCCTTTGTTCTTTTTAATCATTGTTGGTTTAAAGTCTGTTTTAACTAAGAATGGCAACCTCTGTCCTTTTGTGTTTTCTGTTTGCCTGATAGACCTTTCTCCATCCCTTTATTTTGAGCCTCTGGGTTTCATTACTTATGAGATGATCTCTTAAAGACAGTAAACAGTTGGACCTTGCTTCTTTATCAAACTTGCCACCCTATGCCTTTTAAGTGGAACATTTAACCCATAGACTTTCAGGGTCAATACTGATATATGAGGATTTGATTCTGTCTTTGTTATTAGCTGGTTGTTAAGTAGACTTAACTGTATAGTTGCTTTATGGTGTCAATGTGAAAGGTGCTGAATTTGTTTTTGTGGTGGCAGGTATCATTCTTTCATTTATATGCTTAGCATTCCCATCAGAATCTATTATAAGGCAGGTCTATTGGTAACAAATTTCTTTAGCATTTGTTTATCTGAAAGAATTTCATTTTCTTTTGTCATATGACGTTTAATTTGGTGACATATGAAATTCTTGGCTGGAATTTCTTTTTGTAAAGCTGTTGATGATAGGCCTTCAATCTCTTTTGGCTTGTACAGTTTTTGCTGTAAAGTTCTCCTGTTAGCCCGATGAGTTCCCCTTGTATGTCACCTGCCCCTTCTCTCTAGCTGCCTTTAAGACTTTTTCTTTCATGCTGACCTTAAAGAATCCGATGACTATGTGTCTTGGGTATGGTCATCATGCTTAGTGTCTCAAAGGGGTTCTCTGAATTTCTTGAATTTGCATGTGGACCTCTGCAGCAAGATTAGAAAAAATTTTGTGAACTGTATCTTGAAATACGTTATCCCAGTTGCTTGTTCTCGCTCCTTCTGATTCAGGAAGGCCAATATATTGTAGGTTTAGTCTCCTTACATAACCCCATATTTCTCTGTGATTTTGTTAATTGTTTAAAAAACCTATTTGCTTCATTTCTGCCTGCCTGTGTTGCTTCAAAAGAATGGACTTCAAGCTTTGAGGTTCCTTCCCCAGCTTAGTCCATTCTATTGTTAATGCTTTCAATCATATTTTGAAATTCCTGTCATACATTTTTCATTTCCAGATAGTTAGGTTCTTTATTAAAATGTATATGTTGTCTTTTCAAGTGTTGGATCATTTTACGGTTTTCCTTGGATTGGGTTTCAATCAGTTCTCGAATTCTGATTAACTTTCTTGCCACCCAGTTCTGGATTCTATATCTTACATTTCAGTTATTTCAGTCTAGTTAACAAACATTATTGGGAAGCTAGTGTGATTACTTGAAGGTAAGAAAATACTCTGACTTTTAGTTACCAGAGTTATTGTGCTGTTTCTTTCTCATCTGTGAGAGTTAATGTTCCCTTTTCTTTTGAATTTGTTGTTCTTTGAATGAAGCTGTTTCTATGACATTTACTGCCATTGATAATTTGACTATGGCACTAGTCATTTATAGTTGAATGACTTCACTTCTGGATTCTTTCTGAGGGCCCAGGCTCAGTTCCACACTCCTGGGCTTCATGCTTTAATCCTGAGTGGCTGGGACCAGGTCCGCAGCTCTGTCCTCCAGTTCCTCAAGGTCAAGCCCTATCTGGGCTGGCAGGATCAAGGTGCTTCCAGACCACTGACAACAGGACTCCATCAGGCCTGGCAGGGAAGCTGTGGGCACAACTATTCTGGGGAAGACTGCTGGGGTGCTGCAGTTGGGAGGCACTGTGGTGGGGGTGCCACAGGCAGGAAGCACTCTATGGGGTACATCACAGATGAAAAGTGCTCCGGTGGAGATGGCAGGGATGGCACATATGGGAAGTGCTTCAAAGATGCTTCAAAGTAACAGCATCACAGGCAAACACTCTCTGGTGGGAAGCTGCCAGTAAAAGCACTCCATGTGATGACTGAGGCTCCAGCAAAAGCATTACAGTGATGGCCACTGATAAAAGAACTCTGGGGGGTTAGGTGGGCAGCTGAGATACTACTGTGTACAAGCATGGCCAGGCAGAAAATCTGAAAGGAGTTGATAAACAGCAGGGTATACAGATCAAACTCAGCCCAGTTTCATAGAAAAGATGGCCCTGCTCTCTCCAAGTCTGAGAGCTTACACAGGTCAGAACCACCTCTTCCTTAGGAGATTTTCAGAGTCTGGAACATGTCCTAGCACTAGGAAAACATGTTTGGGTTTTCAGCTCCCTTCCCATTCAGCCCTGGCATCTGAGTTATCTGTCGAAACTTTCTCAATGCGTTCTCTCAGATGGTCTGTTCAGATTATACTGGTTTACTAGATATTTTGGTCTGTCTCAGTGGGAAATGTTCTTCCTGGCTATGGCAACTCAGTTATTGTTTTACAGAAGTGCAACAGTATTATTTTCATCAGTCTTTGTATTTGCATAGCAGAAACCTTGATACTGTATAACCACAGGATGCCAGCTTTCTTACTGTTGATATGGTTTGGCTCTGTGTCCTCACCCAAATCTCATCTTGAATTGTACTCTAATTATCCCCATGTGTTGTAAGAGGGACCCAGTGGAACATACTTGAATGATGGGCGTTGTTTCCACCATATTGTTCTTGTGGTAGTGAATAAGTTCCATGAGATGTGATAATTTTATCAGGGGTTTCCACTCTTGCATCTTCCTCATTCTCTCTTTGCCTGCTGCCATCCATGTAAGATGGGACTTGCTCCTTCTTGCCTTCTGCCATGATTGTCAGGTTCCCGAGCCACATGGGACTGTAAGTCCCTTTAAGCCTCTTTCTTTTGTAAATTTCCAAGTCTCAGGTATGTCTTATCAGCAGCATGAAAATTAATCCAGTAAATTGGTACTGGTAGAGTGGGGCACTGCTGAGGAGATACCTGAAAATGTGGAAGTGACTTTTAAACTGGGTAATAGGCAGAGGCTGGAACAGTTTGAAGGGCTCAGAAGACAGGAAAATGTGGGAAGGTTTGGAACTTTCTAGAGACTTGTTGAATGGTTTTGCCCAAAATGCTGATAGCAATATGGACAATAAGATCTAAGCAGAGGTGGTCTCAAATAGAGGTGAGAAACTTGTTGGGAACTGGAGCAAAGGTGACTCTTGTTACATTTTAGCAAAGAGACTGGCAGCATTTTGTCCTGGCCCTGAAGATTTGTGGAACTTTGAACTTGAGAGAGATGATTTAGGGAACCTGACAAAAGAGATTTCCAAGCAGCAAGGCATTCAAGAAGTGACTTAGGTGCTGTTAAAAGCATTCAGTTTTAAAAGAGAAACAGAGCATAAAAGTTTGGAAAATTTGTAGCCTGACAATAAGATAGAAAATAAAATCCCATTTTCTGAGAAGAAATTCAAGCTGGTTGCAGAAATTTGCATAAATAATGAGGAGCCAAATGATATTCCCCAAGACCATAGGGAAAATGTTTCCAGGGCATGTCAGAGGTCTTCACAGAAGCCCCTTGCATCACAGGCCCAGAGGCCCAGGAGGAAAAAATGTTTTCATGGGCCAGGCCCAGAGACTCAAGCTCTGTGCAGTGTAGGAACTCAGTGGCCTGCATCCCAGCCACTCAAGCTGTGGCTGAAAGGGGCTAACATAGAGCTCAGGTCATGGCTTCAGATGTTGCAAGTCCCAAGCTTTGGCAACTTCCAAATGGTGCTGAGCCTGAAGGTACACAGAAGTAAAGAATTGAGTTTTGGGAACCTCTGCCTAGATTTCAGAAGATGTATGGAAATGCCTGAACACCCAGGCAGAAGTTTGCAACAGGGGCAGAGTCCTCATAGAGGAACTCTGCTAGGGCAGTGCAGAAGGGAAATGTGGGTTTGGAGCTCCCACACAGAGTCCCTACTGGGGCACCACCAAGTGGAGCTCTGAGAAGGGGCCACCACCCTCCAGACCCCAAGATGGTAGATCCACTAAGAGCTTGTACTATGTACCTGGAAAAGCCACAGATGCTCAACACTGACCATGAAAGCAGGCAAAGCCACAGGGGTGGAGCTGCACAAGACCACAGGAACCTACCTCTTGCATCATTGTGACCTGGATATGAGACATGGAGTCAAAGGAGATCAGCTTCAAGATTTGACTGGCCCACTGGATTTTGGACTTGCATGGGTCCTGTAACCCCTTTGTTTTGACCAATTTCTCCCATTTGGAACAGCTGTGTTTACCTAATGTCTATACCCCCATTGTATCTAGAAAATAACTATTTTGCTCTTGATTTTATGGGCTCATAGGCAGAAACTACTTACTTTGTCTCAGATGAGATTTTGGACTGTGGACTTTTGAGTTAGTGCTAAAATGAGTTAAGATTTTGAGGGAGTGTTGGGAAGAAGTGATTGGTTTTGAAATGTGAGGGCATAAGATTTGGCTGGGGCCAGGGATGGAATGATATGGTTTGGTTCCATGTCTCTACCCAAATCTCATTTTGAAATGTGCTCCCATGATTCCCAGTTGTTGTGGGAGGGACCTGGTAGGGAGATAATTGAATCATTGGGGCAGTTTCCTGATACTGTTTTCATGGTAGTGAATAAGTCTCACAGGATCTAATGGTTTTATCAGGGTTTTCTGCTTTTGCATCTTCCTCACTCTCTCTTTGCCTGCTGCCACCCATGTAAAACAGGACTTGCTCCTCCTTGCCTTCTGCCATGATTGTGAGGCTCCTCCAGCCTCACAAATTAAGTTTCTTTCTTTTGTAAATTGCCTAGTCTCAGGTATGTCTTTATCAGCAGTGTGAAAATGGACTAATACACTTTTCATGCCTGAAATTTGATCTCTTCCAGCAAGAGTGCAGGATCCTATTATAGTCTGCTCAGGGTTGCCATGCTCATGCTTACGCTCCAGGAGCTTGGTGTACCCTGCCCCTTCCCTCTACCTTTCCTCTTTAAGTTACAAACCTAATTTTCCTTTATTCTCAATGATCCCATCCAGTAAACACACATACCACATATACACCAACACACAATTAACACCAAGACTCATTGCTTCTATCACTTAACTATCTCTCAGAACTGCCCACAGTGGTATTAATTACCACTGTCCTTTCCCTAATCCAAGTGATGTTGCTATGTAGTATATGTGACATATACTAGAAAGCTATGACATACACTACGTCTCCCTCAGGTTCACTGTCATGGCCTATAAACCAATACAAACATTTCCACTCTTGTTCTTCCCCAGTCCTTATCTGTGCTATTATCCACAGACACCACATGAAAGATAAATATAATCACAAATATTCACAACTTAAAACTCAACAATTGCTTCTCATAGGCTGTAGATAAAATCAAATCTCTCTGACACAACTTACATGGCCCTGCATGTCCGGCTTTCCACTAATTCTAAAACTGTATTTTCCATTGCTCTCTACTTGGTGTTCTATGCCCCAGCCACGTTGGACTCATTTCAGTTTGTAGCTCATTCCTAATGATCTTCTTTACCACCTGGACTTAGACACACGTAAAGACAACTTTAGGCATTCTTCAAGTATAAGCTTTTAAAGTTTCCTTTCTTCAGGAAGCCCGGAACTTCTAATGAAGATATATTTCCAATGCTATTCATTCCACCTTATTTTTGCTTCTCATGACACCTGTCATATTTGTGATTACTTTCTTAATGTCAATCATTCTTATTAAGCTGCATATTCACTGAAGTCTGGGACCATCTCAGTTTTGTTTGCAGCTAAAGCTGTAATAGTAAATAGTTAAATCTATTGTATAGAGGAACATAATAAATATTTATTGGATAAATTAAATTTTTGAAAGACTATCAAAACAAACAGTAGTAATCATTTAATTTGTTGAGTAATTCTATAAATCATTTCAATTATTCATCTATAAAGTCCATTATATTATATAATATGATATATACTACAAAACATAAAGGGCTTTTATATACATGCACTTCAAATCAGGTAATAAATATTTATATTCTTCCAAATGCAGACATATCTTTGTAAGATTGTATATGTTCATTATCTTCATAATCCTTCATATAATTTTAGAAATATGCAAAACTGTTTTCCATAAATATATCCTCTTTGTTACTGTTTTCTTAGCAAGACAGAATCTGGGATTTCCTCTGGATTCTTTTCCCAAACTTTTTCTACAGTCCAAATTCTCTATTTTCATTTAATTAATATGATTTTTGTCACTATAGAAGTAATTTCCTAGGAGAAAGCATTAACTATGAGATGTTGTGCTTGGACATTCCCACTAAAGCTAATGAAATGGAAATGGCAGGAGAACATCAAAAATGCAAATAATGCTTTATTATTAGATATGCGCCAACTGGTATGGTATGACAAGCATGAGTGTTTGAAGCTCAGAGATACAGGGATTTTCAAGGAAATACATGCCCCAGATATTCAAAGATTATTCCAATTCAATTCTAAAATAATAGAGCCTAAATTATTAAGTAGAATCTGTCCCAGACACCCAGAATTAAACAAGAAGCCAATTAAGTGATTAATGCTATTGGGTATCATGAACTAATTCTCCCAGACTCAAGGGACAAGTTTCATTCCAATCTGGTTCTAAAAATAAGAAGCTAAAGACAGGCTCAGAATATTTTATTTCATCTCAGGTTATTTATTGACTTGAGACCTGTCCTTATGCAGGGTTGAGGGCAGTGGAATGCATTCTAAAGTGAAAATGCATTTACAATTAAAATTATAATTCATGCAGCTAATTATAGAGGGTATTTTGGAATGTTTACCTCAAAAATTAAAGCTGAGTAAATTTTCTTCATTGGTGTTAGAAAAAAAGAGAGAGAGAAAGACTCCATTTTCTCGACTTTATGACCATTGCCACATGGGCCAGTAGCAGGAACACCAGAAAGTTAGGTATTCCAGTCAGCAAGGTTTTCAGATTTGCACTACAGTAAATATCTCAGATTTAATCCAAGGTTAACCCTAAACATCCTGCAGAGTGACAGACCAAGTCATCATCTAATAATAGAGAAACTATATCATCTTTATCCCAGTTTTGGACTCATGTTAGGGAAGGTATCACCACGTACCACCCTTGCTCATTAGAATAAAATTTTTTAAAAATAGAAAATGATCATTATTGTTTTACTTCAGAGCACCTGCTTCTGATGCGCCCATGTGTTTTGTTTTGTTTTGTTTTGTTTCCTGTTATCAACTTTAGGCCCAACTGTCAGGTCCTCACACCTTTTCTCATTGTGATTTAAGGACTGTGATGTTTTTATGCCTTATGTTAACTCTGTGGTGTTGTTAGCTCTGCCTGCTGAAGATGCCTGTCTTACTCATCCCTTCATCTCTCTTCCTAGTATTTCCATTCCACCACCTTTTTTCTAAAAGGAAACATAGGCAGGGCATGGTGGCTCACACCTGTAATTCCAGCACTTTGGGATTTCAAGGTAGGCAGATAACCTGAGGTCAAGAGTTCAAGACCAGCCTGGTAAACATGGAAAAACCCCATTTCTATTAAAAATACAACAAATTAGCTGGGCATGGTGGTAGGCACCTGTAATCCCTGCAACTCAGGAGGCTGAGGCAGGAGAATCACTAGAACACAGGACTTGGAGGTTGCAGTGAGCCGAGATCATGCCATTTCACTCCAGTCTGGGCAACAAGAGCAAAATTACATTTCAAAAAAATAAATAAATAAAAATAAAAGGAAATATATTATCTCTCCTTATCAATGAAAGTTCTCTCTTTACTTTGTTCAGCTGGTAACTTCACATGAAAGCTGAAATCCAGCAAAAGCAGAGAAAAACTGGCACCCTCTTCTAAAAGCAGGTGGGCAGGGTGGGTCTGCTATCAGTGCTGGCCAGGGATTCCAGAAAAAACTATCCTCCCTATATTCCAGAAACTGTTCTTACTAAGGCTTACAATGATTCCCTAACATCAAAACCAAAAGATTCCTCTGGGCTTTCATCTTCTCATCACTTAGCACTGATGACCAGTACCTTCCTCCTTTGGTCTTCTTGACCATACACTCTTCCGGTTCTCCTTCTGCCTCACAACGCAATGGATCACTTATTCTCTGCTGCTTGTAAAGATGCTTCCTTTCTGTCTTGCCCATAAATGATCCTGAAGCATTATATCGGCTTATCCTCTGTTTTTAACTAATTTACTGTCCCTTCACATATGTTACCAGTTTCCAATAATAGCTAAAGTCTTCCTCATCTCTATTTTCAGTCAGACCTCCTTCTAATGTTCCATGCATCTATACCCAACTGCCTATTCAATCTATCTGCATTCCAACTGTGCCGCAGGAAATTGAAGCTATTAACATGTTAAGACAAAGTGTACTTCCTTCCACACTTTCCACCTTAAGAATTGTACCACCTTCTACCACCAAGATATCAAAAATATGATTAGTATATCCTCTTAAAAAAATCAAATCCCATAGACTTCACCTTATATATCATTGTGACTTCTCCTCTCTCTTCTTACTAGTATTGCACTTGGGAATGTCTTCATGGTCTCTTGATGATGTATCCCTGAATGGGCTCCCTTTCTCTCATCGTTTTTTCCTTTTAATCAAACTTTACTAAGATAATATCTTAAAAGACAAACAACATATTATTACTCAGCTTAATGTCATTTTGTGGTTTCTCTTAGCCTAGCAGATCTTAAACTTTAGTATGTATTAAACCACCTCAAAGCCAGGTTGAAATGCACACTGTTGGAACCCCCGCTTCCTAGAATGTCTGAATCAGTAGGTTGGGGGTGGACCTGAGAATGGGCATTTCTAAGATGTTCCCAGATGGTTCCCAGGTGTTAATGCTGCTAAAGTGAGACCACACTTTAAGAACCACTGTGTAGCCTACAGACATATTTATTTATTTTTGAATATATATATATATATATATGTCGGTTCAATAGTTAAGCTAAGTATGTATGTATATATATAGAGAGAGTATATATAGATATACTCAGAATATATATATACACTCTAAGTGTGTATATATATATATACACACTGTGTATATATACACACTCTGTGTGTATATATATATATATATATATATATACTCTATGTGTATATATATATACACTCTAAGTGTGTGTATATATATATATATACTCTAAGTGTGTATATATATACTAAGCTAAATATATATATATACTAAGCTATATATATATATATATGTATGTATGTATGTATATGTATACTTAAGCTAAGTATACATATATATATATATATACTTGTTGTACCTGTGCAACAAAATTGTTGCACAGGTACATACATGGCAGTGTGATTTGCTGCCTTCCTCCCCATCACCTATATCTGGCATTTCTCTCCACTCACCACCCCCTACTGTCCCTCCCATAGTTCCCCACAACAGACCCCAGTGTGTGATACTCCCCTCCCTGTGTCTATACAGTACATATTTAAAACTCCACAGCATGGTGTAAAAGACATTGTCAACCCATCTCTCCAGATCTATCTCCTGCTCTCTAGATCTCATAAATGAGCTCCAGATGAATGAAAGTGCCTCACTCCTCCTCGCCTCTGTGTTTTGCTTTGCTATTACTCCTTTCCCTCTTTTATTTGCCTGCCTATTTAACATCCATCACGCTTCAAGCTCCAGCTCAAGTGTCACCATCTCATTATGGTCTTTTCCAACACAGCCTCCTCTCCCCCACTACGTCCACACACAAGCTGGTAGAACTGGCTACTTCCTTCCTTCCACCTCACATATGAACTGAGCCTACTCTTGTCACAGAATATGCTAACCTCATAACACTTAACTTCCTGTTTTCCCATTTAAACTCTAAGGTCTTGTGAGTAGAAACTCTTACTAGTATGTACACTTCCAGTATGTGGTAGACATTTATTTTTTTGTAGACATTTAATATTTCATTGTTGACTGAAAACAGATAAATGTGTGTTAAGTCATTTTTAAAGTCTGTCTTATTGTTCCACATACATAATTTTGTTAAACTTTGCGTA
This sequence comes from Saguinus oedipus, assembly GCA_031835075.1. Classification (NCBI taxonomy): domain Eukaryota; kingdom Metazoa; phylum Chordata; class Mammalia; order Primates; family Cebidae; genus Saguinus; species Saguinus oedipus. The sequence continues at coordinate 41,381,444 of CM063185.1, read as the reverse complement.
AGGGAAACATGAATCTGAAAAAAAATGCAAGACTGTTTTACCATTTTAGTATAAGATCAAAAGTGGACAAGATTAACAGAGAGGATTAAACCTTCTTTTTCTTCTACATAATGAATTTAAACACTGAGAACAACTTGGCTCATGGAATATCAGGTCCTATAATTGACTACATAGCAATTCTGTAAGAAAAAAGGTTCTTGTCAAATTCCGGTCAAATGGGTCGACCATAGATTGAAAAGGCCTCAAATGCCTGGCCAGCTGGCCCTCTGCCTGAGGTCACAGTCACAGCATGGTTTGGAGCTAGGGAGGGGCTGTCAGCCTGGAGGTTAGGAAACTCATTCTGGGATCTAGTTTGGGTCAAGCCGACTTCAGGGAGAGGCTGAGTCAGGGATGGAGTCAGAGGAGTAGATCAGTATGTGGAGTACAGTGCACAGAACTCCATTACCAGCTTGGGAGGTGAGAAGGAAGGGGAGGCAGGGAGGCTGCCCAGCCTACTGCTACCTGATGGGCCCCGTGGATGGTGGCTCTCCAGCTTCAGTGCTGCACTGAAGGCCCTCCTGGGAGGGCCCTAGTCTGTCATTGACCTTATTGTCTAGCACCTTCCCCACAAGGAGGCTGACCCTGCCCTGCCAGCTGAGACTGGGAGATTGAGCGGACTGTGATCCCAGGGCCTCCATGAGGCTCTGGCATTGGAGCAGAAGCACATTCTAGGACTAAGGGCCCTCATGCGGTGCAATCCTCCTTTGGTTCCTGTGTATGTGGAAAGGGTAGGGCCGCATCACCTGTGGAAGAGGGTTCAGGGAGCTCTGAGGACCTGGCTGGTGGTGTCTCATTGCTGGATATGGAGCCATTTTCCTTATCTTTGCTATTCCTATTTTTCTTCTCCTTTTCTTTCTTTCCTGTACCACTGTCACTATTCTCAGGTGGGTTTTTGAGGATGAATGTGCAGAGTTTATGATGTGTGGCAAGCATGCTTCGATAGCCGCAGGCTTTACAAGAATTACCTATTGTTTGCTTCTTTGGATTGACATGCAGATCTGTTTCAGGATTCTCACATTCAGGACAGAGAACAAATTTCTTAATGAATCCCTTTTCAGATAAAGATTTGTCCTTGGAGAATGCTGCTCATGCTTGCAACCGGGAAGTGAATGGACGTCTAGAAAACAGGGACCCAAGTAAGAGGTGGATTTTTGTTCTCTGGTAATGTAATAAGCATGATGGTGCCTTCTAGTAATATATCATTCCGGTCTTGCTGGTAATTTTGTACAGTATAGTGTATGAATTGCTGTGCTGCAAAGCCAAACAGCTGCAAAATGTTGAAAAATCATCGAAATGTATAAATATTGCAGTATCTTTAAAATCAGTAAAATGGACTAGCATATTATTTAAAAAACAAGAAAAAAGAGACTCTAGTAATTCTACTGCATTCTTGGCTACATTGAGCAAGGCCAGCATTAATTTATGATGCAAGCACCATGCTTAAATAAAAAGGATCTAGACCTTCTTTAAAATGAAGAGAAACAATTCACTCTAAATAGGGCATGGAGTGGGTGGAAGGTTTAGCTCTGAATATAAATTATTTAACTGCCAACCAAAAGAAAAATTTTATATTCCTACTTGGCCAGACATACAGATCCCTGGATGTTTCACAGCATATTACCAAATGTTTTATATAGTTCATTTATTTATGTCTTTATTATTTTTTAAATATGACACAAAGTATAATAGCCAATAATGATAGTGTAAGATATTGTGCTGAGTACCGTGGAGAATTCAAAGAAGAGGTTGACATTGCTTCTGTCCTATATCTCAACAGGGACAGTATTGGTATTTAGGTAGGACAATTCTTATAGCCCAGTGCATTCCAGGATGATTAGTATTCCTGTTATTCACCCACCAAATGCTGATAGCATCCCCTAGGCAATGTGACCAAATGCCTCTACACATTCTCAAACACTTTCTAGGGATTGTACTAGCCACAGTTAACTAGAGCTACCATGATGAAGGGGCCCATTGCAAAAATAAAAAAAAGTGACTCTCAGGACATCCTACCTCATTTTTAAGGGAGTAAGGAGCAATTGAGAAGGAATACTTCAAATTTTCCTTGTTATAGTTTACACTCATGTGTTATTCATGTAACCCACTAATTAACAAGTTTATACGTGAATGGCAATGGTAATATCTGGTAATGAGTTATTTCTTGAATTGATGTCAACTCCTGTAAATTGGAGAATAAATCATTATCTGGTCTAGAATCAAACAAAAGGCACACAAGAGAATGTTTAATTTTCTATCAATGCATAAGATATTCAAATATGGCTGTAGATAACAAGTTTACATTTATTATGTAAACAAAGTAGAAAATGTGTGTAGGCTTTGCCTCCTGGTTTGGGTTATTTACTGTGTGATAGAAAATTTATTTTTCTCAGTATACTATATAATTAAAACTTAACTTGTTTAATCAAAACAATATGAAATATGTTGATAAACCAGAATGTCAATTTGTTAGTTGACAATGCAGCCTAGATTTTGTGTTTATGTCTTCTCCTCAGGACCATTTAATAAGGAAAGTCATAATTAAAAGGCTCCATCTCCACTGCTTCCATCGTTGGCCTAGTCTAGCCTGCTGTGATTGCATCTTAATCTTGTTCCCTGCATCTTGTTGGCCCATCTTCAATCTGTGCTTAACTATGTATCCCTGTGATGAGTGACCTTAAACAAATCAAATTATGATTTTACTTCCTTGCTTAAAGTCCTTTAATGCTAGTCCATTGCTCCTAGGATAAAAGGCCATAAAGATTTTTTTTTTCCTGAAAATAAACCTAAAAGACTTGGTAGCTACCAGACCAGAACTCTAAAAACTTCTAAGTTTTTCAGATTGCAAGGAAATGATAACAAATAGAAACTGAAAGCAATATGAGGAGATCAAGAATACTGAAAATGGTATGTGAGTAAATATAAAATCGTATTTTTTGTTTGTTTAAAAGATATTTAATTTTTAAAGCAAAATAGAATATTACATTGTGTGGTTTTTATAACACATATGTAAGCAAATCAGCACAAAGAGGTAAATGGTATTGAACTTTTATAATATTACTTGATTCTATATCATGTGGTATAATATTAAATTCAATTAAACAGTATTTTTTCATAGAGTAAGCAATTAAAAAATAAGTACAAATTGCTGTAACTGAAAAACTGACAAAGAATTTAAAACAAATGATAAAACAATGTTTACATAATTTAAAAAGGAGAAAACAGAAAAATTAACCAAGTAAGTGAAACAGAGAAACAGTAGAAACTATAGACTAAAATGTATCATATCAATAGTTACATTAAATCAAGATGGAGAAAACAATTATAAGTCAAAATTTGTCAGACTGAATACAAATAGTAAGAGACAAGTATATTGCTATCTATCAGATTGCAGACGTGGATAAGTTAAAGTAAATGAGTAAAATTATAAACCATCAAACAATAAGAAAGATAGCACAGTTATTAAAATATCAAATAATAGAGATTTCAAAAAAGAGATCTTACAAAAAAATAAGTGAGATAATTCATCATAAGCCCATAATAATCCCAAAAGTGGGGCACTTAATTATAATTCAAAGTACACAAAACAAAATTTGACCAAACTAAAGGAAGAAATATGTAAATCCAAATAAACAATAATAGATACTTATAAACCCTCTTGCATTAACTTTTGGAACAAGTACTTATACAGTAACAATAAGGCTACAGAAGAATTGAACAACACCATCAACTATGTGGACCTAATTGACATTTATAGAATATCACTCCTATTCACTGAAAAATAATAAAAATAAGTAACAAAATTTGTGGGTTGCAGCTAAAGTAGAGGAAAACTTTTAGCTTTAAATGCTTGTTGTGAGAAAGATAGACAAAATCAAAGATCTAAGCCTCCATCTTAAGAAAATCACAAAAAGTAAGCAAATTATGAGAAAAAAGAACAGATATCCGTGAAGTATAAAAGTAATAATAGAGAAAATTAATGATAGTAGGCAGAATGATGTCCCCAAATGTATCTATCCCCTAATCCCAAAAATCTGTGATTCTATGACTTTATATGGTAAAAGTGACTTGCAGATATAATTACAATGATGAATAATGAAATTACCTTGGGTAATCCAGGTCTAATTCAATCCATGAGACCTTAAAAACAGAAATATTTCCAACTGGAGTCAGAGAGATGTGGCGAAGGGGAAGCCAAAGAGACTAGAAGCCTGAGAAGGACTTCTCACATCACTGCTGATTTGAGATGGGCAATTTGACATGGAATACAGGCACCCTTTGGAGATTAGACAGTTCTTCAGTAACAGCCAGTAAATAATAGAGGATCTAGGCTAGATAACCACAAGGAACTAAATTCTGCCAAAAAGCTGAGTAAGCTTGGTAATGAATTCTTTCCCAGAGTCTCCAGAGCAAAACACAGTCTAGTCAATCCATATATTTGAGCCCTCGAGGGACAAGCTGTGAACCAAGTTAGCCATGCTGTACCCTGATTTGTGATCCATGGAAACATGGAGAAAATAAATGAGTGGTTAAGCTGTTATGCTTGTAGTAATTTATTATGGCAGCAATAATAAAGTAATATGTGAGATGAAAATAAAATTTGTTTTTTATAGTTTTATCATACAAATGAGAAACCCCTAATAAGACTGACCAAGATAAAAAAAATAAAGAAAACACAAAAATGCCAATAGTAAATATAAAAAGGGGGCATTAATGTAAATTCTATGAACTTCATATAATAAAATTCTTTATAAATAAAATAACAATAAAAATATTATGCCAAGAAATTTTAAAACTTAAGCGGCAAGCATGAATTCCTTGGAAAAGACAACTTGGCAAAACTAATATAAAATATATCTGTGTTTACACACATATATCCCTATTTCCACCAAAGAAATTGAACTTGTAACTAAAACCTTCCAATAAAAAACTCATAGCCAAGATAATTTCACTGCTGAATTATAGTGAATATTTGAAAAATAAAAACAATCTTACTTGAACCCTTTCAGAAAATAGAGAAGGGAATAATACTCTCCAACTGATTTTGTGAAATAAGCATCAACCTGAAACCAAAGACTGACAAAAAACAAGTCAAGGAAAATATTATTAACCTCTACTTTTTCATACAGATAGAAAAATCTTAACACGGTATTAGCAAATAAGATACGCAAGTTTAAATATATCATGTACACAATGACAAGGTGGGGTTTCTTTCAGGAAGGCAAGGTGAATTACCATTCAAAATCAATAGGTGATTTACCGTATTAGCAGAGATTCAGATAAAAGAAAAACCATGTTATCACTTTTATGCATGCAGAAGGGTTTGAGAAAATTTCAGGATCCATTCACAGTAAAACTCTCAAGCAATTAGGAATCAAAATCCTTTAAACTGATAAAAAGCATCCCTGAGTAACCTACATCTAAAATCATAGTTACTGATTAATAATTGGGCACTCCACCCCTAAGATTGAGAAAAGGATATTTGCTCTTACCACTTTTATTCAACAATGTACTAAAGCTCCATCCTGTTTTTATTCAGAAATAACATGAGTATCTAAAAATTCCAAATAATGGAAGAAAAATATATAAGCACCAATAAGCAAATTTAGTGGTTACACTATAAAGTGCCAATAAACAAAAAACTATATTTCAATAAGCTAATAACAGCTTTAAAATGAAATCAACAAAATAATCAAATAATAAAAATAAACAATAAATTACAGGTAAGATCTATGCACCAAGAACTCCAAAACATTGCTGAGACAAATTTTAAAATACTGAAATATATGGACAGTTCTATCAAGTTCATGGATCAGAGGAATCGATATTTAATATGTCATTTTTTCTCAAATTGGTCTACAGGTGCAATGCAAACAAAATTCCAACTATTTTTTTCTAATCTGTAAGCTGACTATGTGGAGCTCAAAGGATTTAGATGAGCACAAAAATTTTTTTTAACTTAAAAAATAATGAAATTGGAGAAATGCTACTACCTGATTTCAATATACACTATAATCTACAGTAATAAAGACAAAACAGTGTGAATATGAGAATAGACAGACAGATCAATGAAACAGAAAAGTGAGTTTAGATTGACTCCCCTACATTCTGTTATTTAAAAAAAAAACTGAGACATTACAGTGAAGTAATGGAAAGTCTTTTTTAAACAAATTTTGGTGGAACAAGTAGATATATGCATAAAGGAAAGAAAAAATTTCCCTAATGTTACACCATACTCCAAATTGACATTAAGATGATCATTTAATAATGAGCAATATAAAAGTTAAAAGAATCTTGGCTTAGGCAAAACTTTCTTAGTAAGGATATAAAACACTAAAGATAAATGAAAAATGTAATCTGGATTTCATTGTATTAAAAACTTCTGTTTATCAAATAACACAAAAATGAAAAGTAAAGTGCAAATTGGGAGAAAATACTCTCAGCATAAGTGACAAGTGAAGTACTTGCATCCAGAATACACTAAAGACCACTCACAATTGAACAAGAAAACAATTTAGAGATAGGTAAAATTCTTGAACAGACATTTTACAAAGTAAAATATATAACTAGCCAAGTACAGTGGCTCATGCCTGTAATCCTAGCACTTTGGAAGGACGAGGTGAGAGGATTGCTTGACCGCAGAAATTCAAGACCAGCCTGGGCAACATGGCAAAACCTTGACTCTCCAAAAAATATCAAAATTAGCTGGGTATGGTGGCTCAAGTCTGTAGTCCAAGCTACTCAGGAGGCTGAGGTGGGAGGATCACCTGAGTTTCGTTGGGGAGGTTAGTTAGCCATGATTATGCCACTGCACTACAGCCTGGGTGACAAAGTGAGGCCCCCCCTTTCTCTCTCTCTTTCTCTGGCTATGTATATATTATCAGAGAGAGAATATATAGAGAGATGTCAATATGCTAACTAGTCCCAATGAAATTGATGACTATATTCTTTTGATGGACTAGTCCTTTGGGGTACAGCTGAATGTGTATTATCTTTTAAGGTCTATTTGAAAACAAAAATAATTACCATTCCTTAAAAAGGAACATATTATCTGTTTAGGTACTTATTGAACATTTACACATATGTGTAAATATTGGATATTTACATATGTGTAAATATTTAATATATGTAAATATTAATATTCAACATTACATATTCAATATTACACACATGTAAATATGTAATGTAATATCTAATGTGTAAACATGTAATATAAATACAAATGTGTAAATGTATATTTACATGTATGTAATATTGGACATTACATATATGGAATATTACACATGTAATTTACATATATGTAGCATAAATATTTTTATATTCTATATTTACATGCATGTAAATATTTACACATATATGTAAGTATTCAATAAGCACATAAGCAGATAATGCATTTATTAGGAGAATGAAAATTAAATTCACATTGATAATCTACTTTACACAGTATGAACATCAAATATTCATAAAGATGTGAAATAAGTGGAATGTTAACTCATTCAAGTGAGAATGTAACATGATTCAACCAATTGTATCTTTTTTTAATGTAAAGAAACTGTAAATTTCTTATAATGTTAAACATATATTCAACATATAACCTGAAAATTCCAATCTGAAATATTTATATGAAAAGATTTGTAAAAGAACCTTCAAGGCCGGGCGCGGTGGCTCGCCTATAATCCCAGCACTTTGGGAGGCCAAGGCAGGTGGATCACAAGGTCAAGAGATCGAGACCATCCTGGTCAACATGGTGAAACCCCGTCTCTACTAAAAATACAAAAAATTAGCTGGGCATGGTGGCGCGTGCCTGTAATCCCAGCTACTCAGGAGGCTGAGGCAGGAGAATTGCCTGAACCCAGGAGGCGGAAGTTGCGGTGAGCTGAGATCGTGTCGCTATTGCACTCCAGCCTGGGTAACAAGAGCGAAACTCCGTCTCAAAAAAAAAAAAAAAAAAAATTAGCTGGGCATGGTGGCGCACGCTTGTGGTCCCAGCTACTTGGGAGGCTGAGGCAGGAGAATTGCTTGAACCTGGGAGGTGGAGGTTGCGGTGAGCCGAGATCGCGCCATTGCACTCTCCAGCCTGGGTAACAAGAGTGAAACTCCATCTCAAAAAAAAAAAAAAAAAAAAAAGAAGCTTCAAAGCAGCTTTAGTCATAATAGCCAAAAACTGAAAAAAAAAAAAAAAAAAAAAAAAAGCCTAAAACTGGAAAAATCCATCAACAGGAAAATGAATATACAAATATATAGTATATTTATTCAATGGAATGTTTTACAGCAATAAAAGAATCAAATTTTGATATATGCAACAACATGCTTGACTATCACAAATTATTACATAAAATAAGTCAAAAGAAAGACTGCATATTTTATGAATCCACTACATGAAGTTCAAGAACAGGCAAAAATAATTTATACCTATAGAAATCATAACTGTGGCTCCCTATGGGAGTAGGAATCACAACCAGAGATGGAGAAAGTAATGGAAACTCTCTGTGTCTTGATTGGGATGGTGGTGACATCTGTCAAGTTACTCATTATTATACACTTAAGATTCATACATTACAAAACATTTACGTCATTAAAAATACGTTCCTTTGGAAAATCCAAAAAGGAGCATGAGGAGTTATCTTGTGAAATATAGTAAAAATGAGAGACGATGTTTAAGGTCTATTTGAAAACAAAGAAAATAAATGTTTAGCTGCACTCCAAAGGAATAGTGCATCAAAAGAATATAGGTATGAATTTCATTGTGACTAATTAACATTTGACATCTTAGCTGACTCTGCAAATAAAATATAGTAACCTGTTAGGATGGTTACATTTCTGTGACTGATATGCCATGACTTACAAATTAATAAATGAATCAAATAATTTATAAAGTAATATATATATATCAAATCATTTATAATATATTTTTGAATTAGTTTACTGGTCTTATAAGAGTTTAGATAACAGTTTAATACAATGCTAGATGCCAAAGTCTATCAATAGTTTGTTAATGTTTCTACTCAAATATATTTCTAACATTTAAATCTACTATTGGTATTGCCGTATGTATTCAGAGAAATCTGGACAAATATTGTGTCATGTACTAATCTATAAAATATAATTCATGTTGTAAGTTATTGTGCAGCTCAGCTTGCAAAGCATTTGAAATATTTTACAACATTCTTCTAATGAAGCATGGGTCATAAGAATAAGCTTAATGGTGTTATTTATTTTAATATATAGTAACCCAAGATTTTCTATTTCTTAATATGACAGGTTAAGATAAAGAGATGTATGCTTTTGATCTGAAAGATTATATCCATGAGAAACCTTTCAGGTGCTGATTTATTTGACACATAAGAGTGAGAAACAGCTGTACTTGAAGTAGTGAATCATGCAAAAAAGTGTTATATAAAGGGTTAACATCCTGCATAGGAAGCCAAAAAGTTAAATTATGATCATTAGAACTAAGACTGGATGAACTTTCACTGTGGATGGGATCACCTGAAGCACAGACAGTTGCCATGGCTCATTAAGATCAAAATCTGCGTTTTCTCTCTAAAATCTCATTTACAAGGTATTATATGGTGATAGAACTTTCGGAGAACGGTATAAAATAACAATTTTTTTTTTTCCAGAATCCTCTAGACAAGCCCTTTTTTTTTCCAGCTCAGAAATTCATATTTGGGAAAATTTCAATTTGGATATCTGCAGGCTGACAAAGTAATGGTTTCATTCTTTAGAAATAGGCCCATGTTCTCCTTTACATCATGAGGATATTAATTTTATTTTATAAAAGAGTAAGCAAATTGAAGAGAGTGCATATGGTCCCTCTGAAGTGATAGCTACTCCTCAATAGGGATGTCACTTGCGTTTACTTTGAGAAAATGACTTACATATTCTGGGTTTTATTTTTCTCCTCTGAAAAGCAGTATCATTGGAATAGGATGGCTTTTCTCAAAGTAGATTCTGTGGATGCCTGCCAGCCCTGTGTGGTGGTGTAGAAAAACCTGCTGCATTGTCAGAATTTTTTAAAAGATGTTACCATTTATAAGACTTTATTACAGAGTAAAAAAGGATAGTATTTTTTCATCCAAAAGTTGGAGATTCTATGCTCCAGTTCCCTAACGTATCAGAATAAGGATTTCTTGCATATGTGAGTATGACCTTAAATCTTTGCTTTGTGGTCAGCTGGGAGGTGGGAACTCAACTCTGAGCAGCAAAAGGGAAGATGGATTTTGTAATCATAAATCAGCAAACTACAAAAGCCTATTTGGAAAGAGTTTTGCCAACATACATATGAAACAGGGCCTAGTATTTATACAGTAAAATATTAATCAGCACATGATGTGTTTCTAGGGAAAAATAACCTCTGTTAGTTGAGATTTTAATGTTTTGAATACGTGACATGAAGTTTTGTTGATTTTGGAAACCACTTATCTCTCCAGTGATTCTTTAAGCATGAAGGGTCCAGGGTCAAAGAATTCTGGCAAACAGTGATTTGTACCCTTGAGAGATTCACAGTGCATGTAAGCACATTGAAGTTTCTCTGTGTACTGTTGAACTCCATGCTTCCCAAACATGTTTGACCGTGCAACTTATGACATGTACTTGCATTCCAGGAAAATAATTTCCTTAGAACAGTCTTTGGGAAACACCACTGATGATTTCTAAAATCTGATGTGTGTGTGTGTGTGTGTGTGTGTGTGTGTGTGTCCGTTTAGTCTCTTGCAAGAGTATATCTAATATATATTTATACATTATATATTATATATATTAGATGTATAAATATTAATATATAATAGATATATTCTTGCAAGAGACTAAACCTGAATGTACTTTGATTTGTAGCCTTCCAAACTAGTGTGAATATATCTGAACAGTATTTCAATGGTTTCTTACAGTTTTCATAATATTTTCTCAAACATGTTTCAATTAATCATCACAACTCTGTGGTAGTATTTTATAACTGAGTTTTACAATTCCAACTCGACACCAGAAAGCCAAAACATTCCAAAGACTTCTGCAAGTGATTTCAGTGAAAAGTTACCTGACACCAGAAAAATAGTCATAACTGCTCAATTTGCAAGACCTTTTCTGGCCACCACCACCTCTTTGCTCTCATGACCCAAGATTTCCATTCTTTGAAAGCTGAAATCTAAAATGCCCAATGTTTCCTATTCAGGTCTTATGCAATAACTACCCATGGCTTCAAATAACTCTTGTTTAATTCACGTTTTCAAGACATTAAAGAAATGTTGCATTATGGAAAGAACACTGGTTAAAGTTAGACACTTCTGGGTTCCAATTCTAGTTTTGATAGTCATCAGTTTGAGGGCTTATGCAAGTTGCTTTCTGTAATTTTATTAGTTTTCTTCAAAAGGGAATGATGACTCCTATGCCTCCCAGGGATAATAGTGACTTGATATAGACACACTCAGTACAAATTATTTTCCCTTTACACCTCCCTTTCATTTTCACTCCCATTACCAGAATTGCACACAATTAAACATTTACATGATTTAGGTGTGTATTGACATATAATTTGAGTAAAACAAAAGATTCATAGCCTAAGGGAAAAAGTAATCATCTCAGTGCAACCAATACTCTCACCCCTTTCTGCAGGATGCGAGGACACAAAAGCAGTGTTTTCCAAGATTCTGAAGGGCTTTTGCGTCTACAAGGGGTAGAGCAGTTTGCAGTGGAGTCTCCTTTGTCAGACAGAGAAGTCTTAGGACCTCACTTGAAAAGGAGTTGGTAAATGAAGAGAAAGCCAAAAAACCCACACCACTTCTTAATGAAGCCCAGTAGCATTGCATGGTAGCATTTTGAAAAATAAAGGTACTCATTCATTCATTCATTTATTCATCTTATTTATTGACCATTTACCAGGAGTTGGGAGAATGAGGAAAATTGTGGTTTGTTCATCTTTATCCTTCAGTTACTGCCAGCTCAGGAGGATGCCTTCCTGTGTTACAGGGGAACAATGGAGTTTGCAGGGAAAAGCTGCTCATGGTAGCAGCCAGAACAGCAGAGGAGCATGTAGGCAGGCATGGATAGGAGAAAACCTCCTTCCTTATTGAATAAACTAGAGGGTTAATTATTCTCTCATAAATGGGGGCTTATTAATCCAAATGGATTTTAAAACAGTCTGTGGCAATTAATGTTTAATGAGAGACTCCAGAAAGTAACATTCATGAACTGTACCTTATTTAGCAATGTATGACCACATTTTTATATATTGGATATATATTAGAAAGGATATATAATCTTGGATATATGTCACACATAGGTTTAAAAAGTAAACAAGAAAATTATGTGGCATAGCACTGCATATTAAATGTCAGAGAAGCAGAACTGTATGTATTATTTATCTCAAACGTATTTGTCACCAAAGCCAATTTCTGAAATAAAAGATTCATGGTTGTTTCTTTTGAAGTTGCACAGAAATAACCTCTCCCAAAATTATGGGTGGCTTAGTGTGTAGGCAGTGCAGTCATCAGTGCTGTAATATATGGTTTGTTTTGCAGAGTTTTTAACATTTAAAAGGAATGTTCATGAATTTCTAAATGCTATGTTTGCTGTAGCAAGACACTCAGAGTAATCATTACCTCCAGCTGTGATTTCCATCTTCCCCACCACTGCCCTCCATGTGTGCTTCTTTGAAAGTTGACAGACATTCTGCATTTTTAACCTCCCTGACAATAATTATGTAGTTGGTGAGCAGCAACCGTTCAGCTTAGGTGCATTTAGTTTCTACTTACTCCCAATTATATGATCAAGAAGCACTTCAAGAGGTAATACAAAGTAAAGCATTATGACAATATAAAACTGAGAATTTAAGTGCAAAAGGGGAAAAAGTTATTTTGAGTGAAATAGAAAATAAAGCATGTCTTTTTATGAAGGTTCTTTTTTAAATAATAAAGTTCCTTGGAACAAATTATTCAAAATAACTTACAACATTCCCATTAGAAGGTATATATAAGCCATAGAAAAACCTTCTAAAATGTTACCATATTCCTAATATTTTCTTCCTTAGCTATTAAAATGTTTTAACAATATCATCCCCAAAGAGTTACTGCCTAGAAACTCCATGAAGACTTTTTCTCCTCTAAGAACTCAGAGTGCAAATTATCCCATTTTAAGGCACCATCCAACATATCATTTACAATAGTTTATTTTTTTCAGGTATTAAAAAAGTTAACCATTTGGAATTTGATAATTTTTTTAAAAAGTACTACCTATTGTTTTCTTACTAATATTTTTCTAGAAATAATAATTAATAATGTCAGTTATGTGTAGTTCAGAAAAATGCAAGCTCAAAGGAAGTTTGACTTCATTATATAGACTACAGGTTTCATTTAATTCAGTTGCCAACCAGATAAAGTCAATGTGTATTTGTGTGTGTGTGTGTGTGTGTGTGTGTGTGTTTGTAGACATTAGGTAGGATTACAAAGACACAGCTTCAAAAAAGGATAGAAAATAGAAAACAATATCTTGATTTCTTAGCAGTTTAAAGCTGTAGAATATATATATATATATATATATATATATTCTATTTTTAGAATATTAGAATTAAATATATATATATATATTTAATTTCAGGTTGAGATCAGGTCAGAACTCAAAATGAAAAAAAAACTGCTTTTCTTTTTGTCTCATTAGTATTGTACAGGAAAGACCTAAACTTGACAATGAGTCTCTTCGTAATTAAGTTAAATAGAAAAGTATATTACCTGGTCGAGATATTATCACATATTTGAGAAATATGGAACTTCTAGATTAAAAAACTCATTATTTGCTGGGCACTTTCCCAACCATACTGCTGTTGAATTTTCCTGAGCCTCTTCTCAATGGCTACAACGGAACCGAACACATAGAAAGATAATAGGAGAAGCCAAAATGAGATCAAATCATTACCTAACCTTTGTTTTTTCTTTTCTTTTCTTTCTTTTCTTTTTTTTTTTTTTGAGACGGAGTCTCGCTCTGTTGCCCAGGCTGGAGTGTGCAGTGGCATGATCTCAGCTCACTGCAACCTCCCGCTCCTGGAATGAGCCATTTTCTAAGAGCAGCCAGTATGTTATTCTTGATAACTTTATCCTTGATCCATGTTGAAGATCTCTTCATATCAACAATGCCTACTATCTTTTATTATATAAAATGTGTTTATTTAAAACTAAATATTTAATAATTCAACTGAGGAGGACAGGCACTTAAACATACTTGTGGGATATAGGTTCTATTTCCTTCAATTTTAGAATGGAAACTCTTACTTTCAATAAAGTACCAAAAGACTATGTAGCAGTTCTTGTATTTAAACCCTCTTAACCAGGTTTTCAGAGAAATAATAGATCTGAATGCTGACTCTTATCAGTAAAAAACATTTCATGGTAAATTCAGAAAGCATTGAGAGGAACAGATGTATGCTCTTTAAGGACCATTTATTCCACCAATCCTACTAAAAATAATAATGCAGCTTCTCTCTCTTTATAATATTTTGCTCCTTCTTTTGCTATATGTCACGCCAGAAGTTAATACTTTACATGAAAATCCATTCCCAGGAAAATCCTACTGGGCTGCTGTACTACAGTAAACTCTAATCTCTGGAAGAGAGGGCAATAGCCATAAGGGATAACATTGTCTACATTTTAAATAGGGGTTGCTGTTTTCTTTTGTGGTTAGTACAAAAAATGAAGGAATAAAGGAAAAGAGCACTTTCAAAAGACTTATTGAGAACTAAAGAAAATACTAAAAAGAAGGATAATTCCCCTAAATAGAAAATCAAACCACCCAAGCCCAGGTTGGTGAAAACTGATGTTATTTTATTCAATGGAATAAATAAATTCTAAACACAAATATGGCACGTAATGAAGATGGAATTATAGTCTTTAAAAATCTTTCAATTTAAGGCAGGCAGTTTATAAAATAACAGTATATATATTCATGCAATGCAATTATTTGTCAGCACTTGTACAAATAATTGTATAGTTTACACACACACACACATTCACATTCACAGGGCGTAGATGAATGAGGAACCACTTCAAAGGAAAAAACCTGGTTATAAACTGTGGTAAATGTTGTTTTCTTCTTCCCTACTATCTTTCCCACCCCAACTCTTTTAAAAAGGATAAACAAACAAAACCCCTTATAGAAAATAGGGGCCCAGTCCTGCAGGATGCAGGATGTGCACATGTACCCCAGAGACCAAAGTACAATAAATAAAAGAAACAAAGAAAATAGGGCCCCAAGAGGAAATTTCACTCACTCTGCATGTCTCCTTCTTTGTCTCAATCGTTCATTCAGTGAATACTTACTGATCAAACACTATGCCCAGCAAGCGGCTAGGGAATGGAGATACAATAATGAGCATAACACAGTTCCTCCCTTCAAGGAAATGATCAGCCAGGGAAAAGAGAAATATACAATATATTACAATACAGCACACCAAATTCTCCATTCACTGATGGCAATTCAAAATCCAAATACTGCATTTTCTGATGGCAATTCAAAATGCTAAGAATGCCTGGAATTTGAAAAGCCACAAAAAATTTGTGTGGAAAGGGAGATAGGGTTGGCATAAAGGTGAATTTCATACATTATTTTAGATCAGGAGATGGATCAAGATATTCTACAGCTACTTGTCTCTCAGTGCCTTGTCTCCATTCCTGCATTTCTCACACCCATCCCTTCTATTCAACCTCATTTCTTTGTGTTTTGTAGATAGTTCTTTAAAAACAAGAAGACAAAATCATTGGGGAAATTTTGGCTACAGCATGTCTGCAAGGTAGCATTTCCAAGAGCCTCCTCATCACCTTAAACAAGTATCACAGCTATTAAGTAGAAGTTTCATCTGAGACATTAGGATAAATAGACATCAGGTCAAGACAAAATGCCATACAAACAAATATATTTTCAAAGGAAATTGGAAAGTAAAATATAAGCTTAAAAGTGTGTTTTACTTATACCCACATTGAGAATCTGAAAGAATCAGGAGGGAATACTGTGGGATAATTCATAAGAAAGATTTCTTTTTTAAATATAAGTTCTGGGATACCTGTGCAGAATGCGCAGGTTTGTTACATAGGTATACATGTGCCATGGTGGCTTGCTGTACCTGCCAACCTGTCATCTGCATCAGGTATTTCTCCTAATGAAAGACTTCTACAGTGAAAGAAATTCTACAGGCATCTTCAATACCCAGAGAGGAAGATGGAAGACTAATTCCTCTTCAAGTCAAACGGGATGCGATTCAAAGGGACCACACCTTACAGCAAACTGATCCAGTGGACTAATACCTGCCTTCCATCTAGGAGGCTTAGTTAACCAGAGAGACACGGTGGAGAACTGCTTTGGTGGTGGAGAGACTGAGAGTTGCTTCTGTATTGGGACTGGGCTGCCTTCCAGAGTTTGAACAGGCAACAAGTGCAGGAGGGTTTCCTGTTGACCAGATGTGGGCTCATACAAAAGGGAACTCCAACTTGGAAGTATGTAAAATTGCTCAAAAGAAGTAGACTGAGAGATACCATCTGGGAAGGCATTCAAACTCCAACAGAGAGAATCTGGGTAGAAGAGACTTCTGAAACACCAAAAACTTAGGGGGCCAACAGTAAACAAGAGGAAAAAGCAGCACTCACATCAGGGAAAGGATGACCATACACACACAGTGGGGGGCCTCTGGAAACCCAGAAAGGAATCTTTCAAAGAGTCAACTTTGAAGAGTTGCCAAGCCCACAGAATGCATGCCAGCTTTTGACACTACCAATCAAGTGAAAATTTCCTAACTTCTTCTTCCTCTTCTTTCCTCGGTCTGCAGAGTCAGAAACCAAATAGAGCAAAATAAGAAGAGGAATAAGTAAAAATTCTGGAGTCTGGCCAGTGGCTCACACCTGTAATCACAATGCTTTGGGAGGCAGAGGCAGGTGGATCACCTAAAGTCAGTAGTTCGAGACCAGCCTGCGCAACATGGCGAAACCCTGTCTCTACTAAAAATACAAAAAAATTAGCCAGGTGTGGTGGTGGGAACCTGTAATCCCAGCTACTCGGGAGGCTGAGGCAGGATAATCACTTGAACCCAGGAGACAAGAGGTTGCAGTAAGCCAAGATCGCTTGCACTCCAGCCTAGGCAACAAGAGCGAGACTCCTTAAAAAAAAAAAAAAAAAAAACTGGAAAAAAAGATGCTAAGAAAAATATTTCAAAATTTAGAAAACAGAGCAAAAAATGACTGCGTGTCCTTTCAGTGTTACTCTGGAACATTGTCTAAAATGTTTTCTCATGAGGAATGAATCTTTATTTGACTTAACTATCACTCCTGATTAGGGATCAAACTCTGGAATTTGAAATTAACTTATAGATTTCTGTCCAGGAAAAAAATATAACCACAAAGGGTACAGTTCAATCAAGAACAACAACCGCTTAGGAATTTAGAAAACTTAATTCAACTTTCTTTACTTAAATGAACATATCTATTCCTCAAATATTGTTAAACCAGGTTTATCAATCCATTGACTCTCTCACTAATAAGTTACATACTGTTTTGAAATGTGAGGACTTTATAATTGTATAAGAGCCATGTTTTAAACTTTTTTTTTTTTTTTTTTTTTTTTTAGACGGAGTCGTGCTCTGTCGCCATGCTGGAGTGCAGTGGCGCAATCTCGGCTCACTGCAACCTCCGCCTCCTGGGTTCAAGCGATTCTTCCGCCTCAGCCTCCCAAGTAGCTGGGACTACAGGCGCGTGCCACCACACCCGGCCAATTTTTGTATTTTTAGTAGAGACGGGGTTTCATCATGACAAGGATGGTCTCGATCTCTTGACCTCGTGATCCGCCCGCCTCTGCCTCCCAAAGTGCTGGGATTACAGGCGTGAGCCACCACGGCCGGCCGTTTTAAACTTTTAACAAAATAATTTGACATAGAGACAATCTTTCTCTGTCTCTCATTGCCAACCATCAGCTTGCAGCACAAACCCAGCCAAGGAAAAGGAGAGGATCGGGGATAATTCAGTTCCAAAGAGTTCATTACTACATCTGACTGTCCTAATTGCTGAACTGCTAATTTAATGAGCAACAGAAAGCGACTTTAAATGTTTTAGTTACCTGAGACTAATCATAAATGTCATGACTCTGTCGAACTTATCCTTCTAGAGATGGAGGAATACTTCCTTAAAAGTATTATTTTTTAACTAAAGGAACAAGAGTAGATTTAACAAAACAATGTTACTTTTGATTTGAAAAATCTCATTAGTTCTGTTTCTTCTACTTATATTTAATTCCTTGTCTCTTAAACTAAACAAGAATGATAGAGAAGTTTACGTGATTCACCTAGAACAAACCAGAATAGACATCTTTGTTTTTAGTGATGTTTTGTCTCAGTGGAAAAAAAAAAAGGTTTTCACGTAATTGATATAGTTTTCTATCAAATATAGTATATTTAAATTCACAAGCACTATACAAGCTAGAAGATAGATTGAATCTATTCATAACATGTAAAAATCAAGTTCCAAAGGAAATAATTTACATCAGTATAATTTCCTTTGAATTCTACTTCATTCAAATGATACCCATAATGCATATTTCTTGAGCAATTATAAAAGCAGATGGGATTTTATTATATATTTCAGCATATCAACAAAGTAAGATGATAACCAAAGTTGATATAACCTACAAAAGCAGGCACAGGTTATGCTATGCAAGATGTTAACATTTTAATGCCCCAAACACAAAAAGTCAAATAAAATAAAAGACAGAACTACAAAACAATGAAATTTGATAAGATACCATTTCATTAAATATAATCTTTGAATATTACACAAAACATTAAGACATTTAATTTGGTAAAAGTCATAACACATAGGTACTTTATGATACAAGTGATTTGAAGTTCACAAAGGAGGAAGTATAATCCTTAGAATCTGGTCAGATATTTGGGGTCATGTAGAAGACACATAGAGATTCAAATTCTATAACCATGGAATTTGGAAGGTAAAAATTACTTACATTATGTTAGCCTCCATCATAATACCTATTGCAATGATTTTTGAGTATGTAAAGGTCTTTATATGCTTCTAAATACTGTGCTCATGGTAATAATTATTCAAGTTTCTGTTTTACACATATTTTTTCTTCTTGGGGAAGAAGTGTCAGAGTAATATAGAGCATTTTTCTGGAGACTGTAATTGATTATATGGAGAAGACATATGTACCATCTTTGAAAGCTCCAATATGATTAACTGAGACTTTGAACTGCAGAAATGAAGAAGAAACTGGAGATCTATAAATGGAGGGCTCACTGCTGCTACTTCTGTACACAGCTTCTGCTCATTTCTGGCCAGTGAAATGAGAACGTGAGGAACACAGATCACTCCCAAGACAAGAAAGAGCCAAGTGCAGCGGTTTTCATCAACCATGAGCATTGGCTCCCAGCAATACACTCTCTGGGTCCAAAGCAGGCGAGTGCTCAGAGTTCTGGACCTCATGGAAATCCCTTCTTTTCTCCTCCTTTGTTTCCCTGAACCTACTGAAATCCAACGACAGAAGCAGCAGAAATTTAGAGATTGAAGGCTCATCATTCCACAGGGTCAAAGTTGCTGACATGGCAGAGTAGCCTTTGCTAATATTTAGCTCAAAATGGCTGATGAGAACACATAGATAACATCTTACTTTTTCAAACTGCGGCTTCTTTGAGTTAAGTACAGCACACAAAACAAAAGGAGAAAGAAGCTAAAAATCAGAAAGAGACAAACAAGGAACACATGTTTCCAAAGATTTTAAGAATATATCTTGTTTTATGGAGATACATTTTAGAAAAAAATGATTTGAATTCAAATGTTTCATTGCATAAGAAGATATTCTGTAGCTTCTTGCATAAAAACTGGACAGCAAAAAAGAACAAAAAACCAACAAATGTAATATTATAAGCAGCAAATATTTTTTTTTACCAGTAAGTGACTCAGTGTGTTAAACTAGTTTCTCTGACCGTTCCTGTACAGTCCTAAGAACTATAATATCCTGAAAGATAAATCCCAAATAAGGTATCAGATAATAAGCACATTGCAGATTTATAACTGCTGCAAATAGAGCAAAAGAAGGAGAAGAGGAATAAATAAAAATTCTGGAGGCCGAGCAGTGGCTCACGCCTGTAATCCCAGCACTTTGGGAGGCTGATGAGATCGAATCACCTGAGGTCAGGGGTTCAAGACCAGCCTAGCCAACCTGATAAAACGCCATCTCTACTAAAAGTAAAATACAAAAAAATAGCTGGGCATGGTGCCACGTGCCTGTAATCCCAGCTACTGGGGAGACTGAGGCAGGAGAATCACTTGAAACCAAGAGGAGGGGGTTGCAGTGAGCCAAGAATGCGCCATTGCACTCTATCCAGGGCAACATGACTGGAAAGCCACCTCAAAAAAAAAAAAAAAAAAAAAAGCTGCTGCTTATACTTTTGGAAAACAGTGAACATGACCACTTTACTCAAATATGTGTTATGAGGTGTCCAAGGTGCTAGCTCTATGCTATGGAGCAAGCTTTTCAGCTTTGGAGGATGACTATGCAAATTATTTAAAGAGCAGCTAATCAACATTTAAAAAAAAATGTCTGCATAGTATCTAGAAGTTTCTACATTTTTGACATAAAACAAAGTAATATGAAAGCGATGAATTCCAGCCTGTAGAGTCTGTACTGGTAAAGTTGCCAATGATCAGGTTCTACCTAAATATATGCATATGGATTTCTGTTACAATTATATTTACCTGGTTGGTATCCATTATATTAAGAATTAAAGGGCATTTCTTCACACCTCTACAAAAAATAACCAGGGTAACTTTTGTTCTTAACAAACCCTCATGTGTATTAAAGATGCCTCAGAACAGCATTAGGATTTTAGCAATTTAAAAAGACAGCTTCCAGATCCTGACTTGAATGTGTCCTCCAAACTCAACTGAGAAAACAAAGGTTTTTACTGCACAGCAAGATTAATGTAGAATTTTATTTTTCACAATCTTGATGATCAATGTTTTAAAAAATGATATGTTTGGCCAAACATTTGTTTATACTAATATTCATAAACCTAAAGCAAACATAGGTTTCTCTTTTTCAAATAATGACACTTTGTATTTATAATGACATCTCCTTTTCTTATGTAGGGATGAAGTTTAGAATGAAACATCCTGAAGACAATCACAATAAAAATAGCTACAGGATACAGAAATTTAGACTCCATTTTGCAGGCAGTTAAAGCATCTATAAAACATAACAAGGTAGCAAGAGCAATGAGCTGGGTCAGAAAGTCAGCTCTGCCAGCAAGGAGTGGCCTGACCTGCTGTGTCACTTGATGCTTGAAACCTGTGTTTACTGACCTGGTAATATATTTTGGATGTTTATCCCACCCAAATCTCATGTGGAAATGTGATCTTCAATGTTGGAGGTGTTGCCTAGTGGCAGGTGTTTGGTTTCATGGGGGTAAATTTCTCATGAATGAATTGGTGTCATTCTCTTGCTGATGAGTGAGTTCTCACTCAGTTAGTTCACATGAGAGCTAGTTGTTTAAAAGAGCCTGACATCTCTCCTATTCCCTCTCTGGCCATATGATATGTCTTCTGTTCCTTCTCTGCCTGCCATGATTGTACTCTTTCTGAGGCCTCACCAGAAGCAG
Source organism: Saguinus oedipus (assembly GCA_031835075.1). Classification (NCBI taxonomy): domain Eukaryota; kingdom Metazoa; phylum Chordata; class Mammalia; order Primates; family Cebidae; genus Saguinus; species Saguinus oedipus. Next base: position 41,359,774 of record CM063185.1, on the reverse strand, counting down.
ATGCTGGCCCTACATCTCTTGTGTAGTCTACACAACCATGAGTCAAAATAAACCTCTATTCTATATAAATTACTCAGCATCTGGCATGCCTTTACAGCAATGCAAAATGGACAAACACACTCAGAATCTGAGGTAGTTAAAAGAGGTAATTATGAAAGTCTTCTTAGTTCTAAAGTCTTTTGTTTTAGTACGGAGAATGTTAAGTTATAAGTTGCAAAGTAGCAACAACTTCACTTCCTCCAAAAATCGAAACCTTTACAATTGGTGATCTCTCTCCCAGTAACTCACCTTCAAAAACAAGAAGGCTGTACATCTAAAAACAAACAACAAAAAAATCCTATAAGCTTTCATTACATCCAAATTTATAACATATGCATAAGAACAATTTTAAATTCACATTAAAACTACATAGTAATTTGACATATGTACATATATAATTTGTTATTTATATGTATATACATTATGTGTAACCATCCTATGCTATTGGTGCATTTGTTCATTTCTCCTAGATGTGAACCAAAGTCAGATGTTAAAATTGAATGCATGTTTATCTAATGAAGAATAGATGGCTGCTAGGTGTATATTTCATGTTGCAGAATTTTGTATCCAATGTAGTGATTCACAACTATTTCAAAACATTTTCTATTCAGACATGATGCAAATACCTCCTCTTGTTCACAGGACCTACCATCTTATTATGAGTAGTAAACTTGCAATATTTAATGTCTAAGCTGCCTGCATTTAAATAGAAGGCACAATCAGAATAACTAAGTGCATCAACCATATTAATTTGCAATGCTGGTAGGAACTATAAACTCAGAGGAAAGTAATCAATTCACCAAGGAAATAATGTTGATCTCTTAGCCTTATATCATTTCACCCTGGAATTACTCCAATGCCATCAATCAGAAGGAGAAATATAGCATACGAGGCAGCAGAAACCATCAACAATTCATAAATAGAATAATCTCTGCATATGGTTTTCTAGAAATAATATATTAAGGTCCTGAACAGTAAGAGTCACTACAGTCAAATGCAGTAACTGAGTAAGTTACTACACAATGTGCTTCCCAGTTCAGCAAATGGAATAAAAGTTTTATCTTGGTCTCTCACTCTCTCAGAAAAAGAAAGGTTACCTGTGATACTCTATAAATTACTAGAAGAAAGACCATTTCCTTTGTCCATGAAATGGAACTGGGGACTCACCTGGTTGCTACATCATTCTCCCCTCCTCTGCTGAGACCATCAATGAACTGAAGCATCAGTTTCACATTTTTGCATTTATAGGAATATTGTGCTTAGTGACTGTGGGGCAAGTGTGCTGCTGGAGGGATTCGGGAGAATTGGGAAATGATAGAATCCACTGTAATAATGTAACATGAGGGGTTTACAGCCTTCCCATGAGAAGCAGGAGAGGAATCAGCCTCACCTAATCCCTTTTTAATTACATTCCCTTTGAGGATTCCTCTGAATAATGGCTTTCAGGGCACCATACCACATATTCTCCAATATGCAGCAGCATCTTTAACAGGAATCTGAAGATATTTATCCTTCAAAAAGTATGTATAGGCTTGACAGACTTAAGCTGAGCTCTAAGAAAACAACAACAATATTCCAAAACAAATTTAATGATTAGTAAATGGGATCTGTGATATGGACTACTTATTGAAAAGGAGGGAAAAAATGATCAACAAATGATCAAGACACATTTCTCAACATTTGACTTATTTTTAAAAGATGAAGGTGTAGACCAAATAACTTCATGTTTCTACTTAACTGTATTATGAAGAAGACATAACAGTTATTGATGCCGGGCGTGGTGGCTCACATCTGTAATCCCAGCACTTTGGGAGGCTGAGGCTGTTGAATCATCTGAGGTCAGGAGTTCAAGACCAGCCTGGTCAACATAGTGAAACCCCATCTCTACTAAAAAAAAAAAAAAATTAGCTGGGTGTGATGGTAAGCACCTGTAATCCCAGCTACTGGGGAAGCCAAGGCAGGAAAATTGCTTGAACCCTGGGAGGTGGAGGTTGCAGTGAGCCGAGATTTGGCCATTGTACTACAGCCTGGAAGACAGGGCAAGACCCTGTCTCAAAAAAAAAAAAGTTATATTGGATGCTGCTGTAGACAGCACAAAATTCAAGACTCAGTTTACCTTAAATTTTTCAGGTATATGCCTAATAATCTATATATTGAAGGTTTAGAACAGTGTAATGATGCATTTGATTAGATTTTGACTAAATCAACTATTCACTTATTTTCAATTTAAGCAGTTCAGTTAATATGAAGCATGAGGTGAAGGAGGGAGAAGGAGAAGGAGAGGGAGGGAGGGAAGAGAGAGGAAGCTGTGCTCTTTTAAAATTTATGGTTTATAAAAGATTTGGGATGCCTGGATTCTACAAAATGCATGGCTATGTGAAGAAATATCACCCAATATATCTGAGAGGGAGACACAAGAAAGGCTCTTCCTTCACTAAAATTATCAGTAATTATCCAATCCGTTAATGAAAGAGCTGCCTAGAAGCAGAGAGAGAATGCAATCAGTCTACTTTGGCTTAAGATTCAGCCTTTCTCTATCATTTTCTTTTTCTTGTGCCAGTTGTTTTTGTCATGACTAATGAATGATATTGACACAATGCTAAGAATTAGGGTTGAGGTTAGAATTTGAGTTCAGGATCAGAATAGCAGTAAGAAACTTACCTTAAACATATCTACAAGTTCCTAAAGGACATTTTTCTGTGGCTATTATTCAACTACCTCAGCATTCTCAAAGCCTAACTCATGATATTCCCAAAACAGAGACCCTTCTTCCCAACTTTACAAAAGAATTTCACCATTACCTTGTCTTCCAACCCATAAACACCAGTGTCTTATATCCCACCAAAATGTATATCTCTAAATCCTGTAAGTAGTTTGTCTGAAAATCTCTCAGTCATATCTGTACCATCAATTTTTTTTTGAGAAAAAAATCTCATTCTCTCACCTAGGCTGGCGTGCAGTGGTGTGGTCAGGGCTCACTGCAGCCTCTACCTCTGGGGCTCAGGTGACCCTCCCACCTCAGCTTCCTGAGTAGCTGGGACCACAGGTGTGTGCCACCATGCCCTGCTAATTTTTGTTAATTTTTTGTAGAGACAAGGTCTCACTGTGTTGCTCAGGCTGGTCTTGAACTCCTGGGCTTAAGTGATTCTCCCACCTTAGCCTTCCAAAGTGCTAGAATTATAGGTATGAGCTTAACCTCTTTCCTATTTTTAAGGTCTTCCTCAGCTCATCCTCAGGACAACTAAATACAGACTTGCAATATCACAACATGCATTGCATCAAAAGCTGCTAAACGATCTTTGCCTTTCTCGTCCAATTTATGTTACACATGGCCAGTAAACAAAAGGTCTCATTTATATCATATTTCGTTCATAAACCCATACCAGATCCCTGCTGTTTTTGAACCAAAGTTAAACCTCACTTGGTTTTGAAGCTCTGAGATACAAATGCTCTCACACATCTTTGTCATCTAAATGCATCCTAGGCTCGAGAAAAACAATCTCATCATAGCACAACCACGTACCTGTTGATATCTGTTCTTTGACTTATGCCATTCCCTACCTGTAAAGGCTTACTCTCTATGCCACCTAGTACACCCAACTCATTCATCAAGTTTCTGCTTAAGTGATCTTGCATCTATTCTTTTCTTAGATTATCATTACTTCTTAGAGTCTCTCTCTTTACTGGGATTCAGCTGTAATTAGTCTAAACCTGCCCACTTAGCACTGAATAAACTGTGTTCTTACTATAATTGTTGCCTGTATATTGATATCCATCCACACCGTAGCTAGTTCAATATGCAGAAGCCACTAAGTCTATGCTTAAATCATTAATCTATTAATACCAAAAATGCTCTAATATATACTAAAGTCTAGGCCTGAAATACAGGTAGAAATGAAGACTGGTGAGGGTTTAAAACGCTAAAGTTCTTTTGATAGTGAAGCAAAGAACATTTCCATGTTTTTGATTGTACTTTGACTGAGTACTTAGTATGTGTAAGAAACACACTGAGTCAATTGTCACACACTGATTAAATGGTAACAGTGTCTCCTATTTAATCCTCACAACGAGGTAGACAATTGACTAGCGACAATTGAGAGCAAAGAAAATGACTTCAAGAAAAGCTATCTGACTTGCCCAAGACTGTCCCCTGGTAGATGGTAGGACCAAGATGCATCTCAAGGTTTGAGGTTTGTCTGATTCTAAGTATGGTGTTATTTTTTCTGCCAAATTAGATGGTATTTAGAAATATAGAACATAATACATTTTTAAATGGAGAATATATATAAAAATTACAGAATGAAATACTAGCCTCTGTTACCTTTTTTGTGTGTGAAAGAAAACCAGCTATGAGAAAAAAAAAAAAAGAAAACCAGCTATGATCTTTCTCAAGCACAAAGACTTTCACCCTGTCACCTACCACTCCAGGATTTATGCCTAGACAAAAGAAAATGTGGCTTCCCAGCTTCCAGCTGATGACTACTTCTTGAGGAGAACAGCAGCAGCTGCTTGGAGAAATGACATCTCTATTTCCAAATCAGTACTCCTTCTAAAGATGTAGACAATTTTTTCTTTCTTATTGAGGATTTCTTACCACTTTTAAAGAGGAAGTCCACATATAGATTAACGATCCCCAATTCCTAACATTCTGTATCATCTACCCAATACTCAGGCTGGCTCTACGAAGTGAAGAAGAAAATGCCACAGAGATGACAGGGAACTAGGTAGGTGGAAGACTAGGAGGGGGAGGTTTTGGAGAGAATGTGTGGCTTTTTAAGCCCAGGTTTAACAGTCTGGAATTTGTTTGATAGGCAACCAGTAAATATCCAATTTATGCTGAAGGATGGTAACATTATCCTAAAGGGACACCACAATTCTCCAGGTAGCCATGAATAAAAATAGTCTATTCTTGTTGCGATCCAATATTATAGTTGAATAGAAAATTAGATTAAAACTTTACATTTAAAAACATATTTCATACTATCTATTTAATATAAGCAGGACACTTAAATATGATGCAGATGTTCACATTTCTCCAACTTAAACATGCACACACTCAAACGCACATACACAAATAAATGACAAAAATCTATCTCTAATTTCTAGGAAGTAAAATGTGGAAACTCTATGAAATAAGGTATGCAAAAATATATGTAAAATGAGTTCATAAGCAGTGAGACTCCACAGAAGTGTATTTTGTACTCCATTTTTATTATGGGCCAAATGGAAACAAACAGTACTAAAAAGTAAAAAAAAAAAAAAAAAAAAAACTCAAATATTTAGAAATACTGTGAATCACTATTCTTGATATTCAAGGATGTTTAAAGTAGCTTTATTCTCACAACTAGAAGGGTCCTCCTTACATCCACCTTCTCTAATGCTACAGTTTTTATCCACTTTCCAATTTTTTCACTTCCAACAAGTTGCAAATGGTTATCATTTTCTGTATAATAAGCTATCTCATTTTTGAATAATTTTATTAATAACCTTGTGCTTCCCAGTCTCAATTATTCTAGTCTCTTTAGTCTTTTCTCATAATGCAATAGTCTACTGTCTATATAATTTGCCTAATCAAAACTCAGGTTTAAGAAAAACCATTTTTTGGTTTCTTGATCACTATTAAAAATAACAGAGAAAATTGGAGATCTCACTAACACATGCACATGTTGATTAATGAAGATGAAGCCTATGGTATTTATTCTGATTAATAGTGAATAGAATTAATATATTACATGGTGATTTTATACAACCACCAATATTTTAATATTCTGTGTGGGCTTTGTAATGATTTCAGTGCTGAAAGGAAGATGGCAACACTAAGGGGACAAAAAGAGCACTCAGCTGAATCTAGAGGATTTCTTGCTAAAGTTGCATGCATTGTCAGAGCGACACCCTCACTCATAGGCTGCAGCACAGAATCTGTAATGAGCTTCATTTACTTTTCAACCAAGTTTTTAATTTGTTTGTGCCTTAGGATAATGTGTCCAATTCTTTTTTAGGTTTTTCTCTCTGTTATTCCTCTCTCTCCTTCCAAATTCTGCCGTTAGCTTTAAAACTTATTTTCCTACAAATGTGCCCATTACTTTGTCCTAAATTTCTGTTTTCTGTGTGCACCACGGAATTGCAATTTAGGTTGCTTTCCCTTTTAAATGTTGATAACTGCTTTTAAAGTTTAAAATAAGAGTGCCACTAATCCCTGTCCAGAGTCAAGGTGTCTAGGCTCAGTCAACTGATCTCACCCAAGAGGAAAGATGTTCCACTTATCACTAAGAAGCCAGGTCACCACTCCATTTTCCTTTGATTTATTGGTGCCCTTGAAATGATTAAGCAGTAAGCAGATAGGAACTGGGCCAAGTTAAAATGTCTGTGTAGTGGAATGCTAATAAAAATGGCCCCAATTCTTCTCCCCACTTAAACTGGCTCTTAATTTTGCAGTTATTCCCATCAAGTGGCATCAATTTCCCCACTTACTGAACCTGGGTTGGCCTTCTGAGTTGCTTCAACCAATAGAATATAACAGAATTGGCAGTGTATCAAATTGGAGTTTGGACCTTAAAATGCCTTGTGCACTTCCTATTTTTCAGCTTCCTAATACTGCCATGAATATGAGCATGGGTTAGCCTGCTAGAAGATGAGAGACCACATGGAAAAGATCTGATTCATCAAAGCCGAGGTCACTCTAGATAAGCCATCCCTCAGTTGACCAACCAACCCACTGCAAGTGCAGGAAGGAGCCCAGCAGAAAACCAAAGCCCAGCCAACCTACACACTCCTGAAAGATAATAAACAACGGTGGTTGTAGATCATCAAGTTTGGGGACTGTTTGTTAGGCAGCACTATTGCAGCAGTAGCTAAATAATGTAGTATGGATGGGTATCCTTCATGTTGGAAATTCAGGAAGCAAAGTGCTCTATGCTAAGTGAAGTTTTTAATGAGCAATAATAAGAAGGGCTCAAACTCTGGAAAGTGTTTGCTTTAGTGAAGGCTAGGAATCTGGAGGTTATGTCTCAGTCCCACCAAGCTGTAGGGAACTTAAACAATATATCCAGGACTTTTCTTCCCAAAGCTCATCCAACTAATATTCCTTGGGTCCCTTTCCTATCTTGGAAGCTCCTTGAAAAACAACTCCCAGGAATCCAGGGTCCACCTAGTCAATCTCTCTTTCCTATGACTTCTATGTAGAACATTATTTCCCTATCTTTTCTTGAGAAAGTAGTTCGTTCTTTCTTTTTTCTTAGGTCCATTCTTTTCTACTTCTTTCACAGCAGGAGTTGATGGCCCAATAATACCAGATCCCAAGTTACTGGCAACTCAAAAGGGCAGGGAGGTACAATCTCCAGATATTGGGGCTTTATCTAGCACAGCAAAGAGAGGAAACAGAAGCTTTTATATTAAAATATTTAATGTTCCTATTCTGCACTTGGTATTAAAAGTTGTCCCTCCGATAGTACATCAAATAACTCTAAGGTGACATCACAAAGTCAGTCTTCTTAACTTTGCTTGGCATACTCCTGCCTTTAAGATCTGAATATTGCTGATAACATTTCTTCAGGATAACTCTGAATCACACAAGATAAACATACTAAATGTTCACTGTTATCCTGAGACATTTGGTTTATACTTCTATTGCACTCTTATCTTCTTTCATCATCATGAAACATGCCAGTTTATTTATCCCTTGCTAGTCTGTAAACAGGTCAGCTTTAATCCATTTGGACATCCTTGGTGTTTAGTGTGTACTTAGGACACATAGTTGCACAAAGGTGCACTTCCGTTTAATGAATACCTGAATTTGAAAAAGTCTTAAATTTCTGGTACTGACCCTTCTCAAATTTGTTCTCCAGTAGCCCATTTATTTGATGAGTTTTGATTGTCCCTCTCTTTACTGTTCTTGTCTTGCTTGATACCATACTTTATTCCTCCATAATTTCTAATAACTATATATGTTTTTGTTTTTCCTCTACTTACAAATAGACTCAACCTACCTTTCCTTCTCCTTTTGATCATTCCCGCTACAATCATTCTTTCTTATGGACTCTGTCAAAGTTAGTTTCACTGAAAGAATTTTATGCAATGTCTTATAAACCTATTGGGACTGAGAAACACACATTTTGGACAAAAATAATATGTTTTCAAAAACACTGATAAATGATATCTTTGTTAAAGGACTTTGCAGATTCTTTATTTAAATTCACATTGTGAATCTTCCAAAGGAGAACATAGCATGTACACTTTCCCAAATTATGAATAACAGAACTCCTGTTATGCAAATCTTTCTTCTTCAGAACGAATTCTAAGTTTCACTGACCTTAACTGTTAATTTGATTAGTGGTCTTAAAGTTAGATTCAGAACTCCAATAACAATGTCTTTTTTTCATAAATGTATACCCAGCACATTTCCTTGTATCTCTGCTGTGCCCTTCGAAGGTCCTGTTAAACATCCTTGTAGTCCCTATGTTCCTGAGTTTAATTGTTTTGATTTTTAGAACCCACAAACAAGTGAGAACATGTGAAGTTTGTATTTCTGTGCCTGGCTTATTTCAATTAACCTAATGATCTTCATTTCCATCCCTGTTGTTGCAAATACCAACATCTCATTCTTTTTTCTGGCTGAATAGCACTCCATTGTGTACATGTACTACATTTTCTTTATCCATTTATCTGTTGATGGACACTAGGTGGTTTCCAAATCTTAGCTATTGAGAATAGTGTCGCAACAAACGTGGGAGTGCAGATATCTCTTCAATATACTAATATCCTTCCTTGTGGCTATGTACTCAGCCATGAGATTGCTGGATCATATAGTGGCTGTATCTTTCATATTTTGAAGAACCACCAAACTGTTCTCCATAGTGGTTGTACTAATTTACATTCCAATAAACAGTGTATGAAGGTTCCCTTCTCTCCATATCCTCACAAGCATTTGTTATTGCCTGTCTTTTGGATACAAGTCATTTTAACTGGAATGAGATGATATCTCATTGTAGTTCTGATTTCCTTTTGTCTGACAATCAATGATGTTGAGCATGTTTTCATATGCATGTTTTCCATTTGTATGTCTTCTTTTAAGAAATTTCGGTTCAAACTTTCTGCTCATTTTTTAATTGAATTATTAGATTTTTTTCCTGTAGAGTTGTTTGAGCCACTCATACATCCTGGTTATTATTCCCTTCTCAGACAGACAGTTTACAAATATTTACTCCCATTCTGCAAATTGTCTCTTCGCTTTGTTGATTGTCTCCTTTGCTATGCAGAAGCTTCTTAACATGATGTGATCCCATTTGTCCATTTTATATTATTTTTGAGGGTTTTTATCATGAAGTTATGTTAAATTTTATCGAATGCATTTTCAGCATCAGTTGAAATGATTATATGATTTTATCATTAATTATGTTGATATAATGTATCACATTGATTTGCATATGTTGAACCATCCCTGCATCTGAGGAATACATCTCACTTGGTCATGTTGAATGATCATTCTAACGCATTGCTAAATTCAGTCTGCTAGGATTTTTTTTGAGGATTTTTGCATCAGTATTCATCAGAGATATTGGCATATAGTTTTCCTTTTCTTGATGTGTCTTTGATTTCAGTATCAGGGTGATATTAAACTCATATAACAAATTTGAAAGTATTCCCTCTTCGTCTGTTTTTTAGAATAGTTTGAGTAGGATAACTGTTTGCTGTTCCTTAAAGGTTTTGTAGAATTCAGCAGTAAAGCCATTGGGCTGC